>JAMFTG010000743.1:0-103202 GCA_023974075.1 Chaenocephalus aceratus | reverse complement strand
AAACAATAAGATAATTACAAATAAATGAAACGAGGTTCTCACACAGAGAGACGTACAACATTATAATAATCTTCAATAATACATTTTAGTTCGTAGTGATTAACAATCACAGTCTTCATTCGTTGCCTGTATCGACTAAATCAAGTGTACCTTATTCTGGTGTAAAGTTTCAATGTTGTGCACGTTTGGACAAAGGTTAAATCCGTCCAACATGCATTTTGTCAAACCATGTTCGAAGTCCAAAATGCAGCTTACAGTTCATTCAGCGTTCAATAATGTAGATACCCTTTGTGCTAATCTACTGAGCAACACATTCTTAATATTGTTAACACATCTCCTGCAGATGCTCCAAAGCTCCCCTCTGTGTCAGTGAGACCCTCTGCTGAGATAAAGGAGGGCAGTTCAGTGACTCTGACCTGTAGCAGTGATGCTAACCCAGCAGCTAACTACATCTGGTACAAGAGGAATAGAAAAGAATACCTTCCTCTTTTTAAAAAAGAACCAAAGCTTGTCTTCAGCTCCATCAATTCCTCTGACTCTGGACAGTACTGCTGTACAGCTGGGAACAAGCTGGGGACGAAGGCATCTAACGACATCTCTATTGATGTGAATTGTGAGTAATTGTTGTTCGTTTCTTATATCTACTTGCTTTACATTTACAGCCTGGTTGAAATTACCGAGAAGCTTTGTAGAAGATTATAGAAGCTTTGTCTGGTTTAAAGTCCCAGAATCAAAAAATGACCCATCCATTTATCACTCCACCTTCAAAGTCTAAAATGCATCGACACAGCTATTCACATTTTGTGATTTAAATACTCTGTACAACATGTACTATGAGAAACAACTTCACCTAGGGTAATCTTTGCTGAACCCCGACCCCCCCGTACTATGAATGTTTTAATATCCATGTAGCGGGAAGAAACTCAGCTAACTGATCTTTTTTTTTATTTTTAAATATATAAAATCTACATTGATTCTGACTTTCTACATCCAACTCACAGGTTTATCATTACTTTGAGAAAAAAGATTATTAATGTTCCCCTTTTAGAAGTGTAGTTATGGTCATTTTTTTGTCAGTCATTTTGTACCCTGTACAACATGAGAAAACAACATCACCTAGGGTCATCTTTGTTAACACATTTCTCCTCAAGAACTGGAGCAGAACTTTCCCATAACTGGGCAAAAGTGTAAATCCAAGAAAGATAAATGCACAGTACCGCCCACATGGAAGAAAGGCTGAATATATTATGAGCAGAAGAAAGTCAGAATGAGCAGCTGAAGTGGAGCAAGCCTCAGTAACATCAGTAATCATAGGAGTGCTTCTCATCCTCTTTTGACCTGAGGCTTCAGTAAAAGTCCGGTAAGGACAGCTCTGTCGGATGCCTTATTATGGGGCGGTGGTGGCGAAGTCCATAGGGACTTGGCTTGGCAACTGAAAGGTCACCAGTTCAAGACCAAGTGCTACCGAGGTGTCCCTGAGCAAGGCACCGTTCCCTACACTGCTCCCCGGGCGCCGTTCAAAATGGCAGCACACTGCTCCTAACACTAGGATGGGTCAAATGCAGAGAAAAAATTTCCCCACGGGGATTATAAAGTATATCAAAATCAAAAAAAAAAAAAAAATGGTGTCCAAGCATACAGTATAATAATACTACAAATGCAAATACTGTGACTCTGGCATAAAATGTGCTATGGACTCGTGCTTACATTTTAAATTCTATATGTGCTATAGATGAATATTCATCCTGACCGTGGCCACTCAACAACTCATTATTTCAATGTACATTTGGAAATGTGTCTTTCTTATATCTTTCCAGTTGTGTGTATAAAACCGCAGGAGGTCAGTCTCCTAACTGACCAAGCTTGAAACCATGTTGACACATTTAATGCCACTGGTGCTGTGTAAAACATGTAAAGTACATGCAGCGCCTTTCTAAGTAAAGCCATAACAAATTGCAATCGCTTTTGTTATTGCAACATTTGATGTCCCAGAGACACATTGCTACACAAACTGTGGAGAAACGTTGTTTGTCTTCAGTGAGAGAAGATTTTGAGTCACTTAAAATTGTTGCGATGCATCTTCCTCAAAAAGATGAGGCCATGAAGAGAAAACTTGTGGCCAAATGTCATCATCAGTTCTATCAGGAAATATTTTAATCTGCCATCTTTGCAGATGTGATAACACCCTGTCTCATGGAGCAGGGTTTCAGTTGTAGGTGGAAGTGAAGTGAGCTTACTCATTGTGTCGCTGTTTCTGGTTTGTTGTAATCATGTGCCCAAAAAACTGGTTTGTCTCTTTTGTCCTCCAGATGCTCCAAAGACTTCCTCTGTGTCAGCGAGTCCCTCCGCTGAGATAGAGATTGGCAAATCATTGCAGCTGACCTGTAAAAGTGGCGCTAATCCAGCAGCTAACTACACCTGGTACAAGGACAACCAAACACTGCCTTGGGGGTCAAAAGACATTCATCAACTCGCCTCTATCACCTTAGAGGACAAAGGGAACTACCACTGCGAGTCTAAGAATAAGTACGGCCAGATCAACTCTACATCAGTACACATAGATGTCCAATGTAAGTCCAAAACATCAACAACTCACTAAATACAAATGTGTTGAGTAGAGATAGTGATTGTTAATCTGTGATGATCTTTCCCTGGTAGAAACATTATCTGAAATAAATTCATAAAGGACGTCTATCACCTTTGATGTCTAACATATTCACATGCCATGTGTACGTTAAAAGAAGGTTTGTGATCCCTTGAGTCCTTCCTCCAGTCCATGCCAGCTTGGAAGCAATACCTCTAAAAAGAGTTGGATTTCATGTAACGCTAATATGTTACTGTTACTTCTAAGGTTTCATTTGTTTTAGTCCAAAATGCCTCTGTGTTTGATAAGGGATGACTCTTTATTGGCTGCAGCTGAAGGATTTGCGCCATTCGTGACATGAGCTCTCCATCTGTTACTCTGTGATTTGCCTACTTGGCTTTCGTTATGTAAATCTTAGGGATGAACACATTTTTCCTTTTTCTAGTTTTATTTGTTTGGTCCTCTTATGTCTGCTGAGAGAGTAAACCAACATTTGATGATATCAAGTGGGGAATTAGTAGATCTACTAAAGATACACTTCTACACATTCTCTTCCAGATGCTCCAAAGCCTCCTTCTGTGTCAGTGAGTTCTGCTGAGATAGAGGAGGGCAGTTCAGTGACTCTGACCTGTAGCAGTGATGCTAACCCAGCAGCTAACTACACCTGGTACAAGGAGGATGAAGACTCTCCAATAGCTTCAGGACCGATCTTCAACATCACTGACTTCAGAGCTGAATACAGTGGGAGTTATTCCTGTGGAACCCAGAACAAGTTAGGACGTAGCAACTCCACCTTACATCTGACTGGTGTGGCAGGTAAGTCATTTCGCACCACAGGACCTCCCAAGAGGCACAGCAACTTTAGCACTACAATTCTTTGAAGATCCAAGATGCAATTAACTGTTACACTCTCTGGACAGAATTTTTATTTTTAATTCTAAATCTGAGGTTTGCTGCTCGAAGTTGCCGGACTTTTTGTGATACCCCAATAATTTCAATCACACACATAGTCTACTTCCCCTTTCTGCTAGGCCACAGGCATCGACAACAACCTCTACATTACTCTGCATTGGGTTGTCAACTAGTACAACCAATCAATATTTATTTTTGCCTTACCCCTGGTCATCTTGCTAAAGTGAGGCTTTTTGACTACTTGCAAGTCTTCCAACACTCTGTGCTCTCCCGGTCGAGGTCAGCACTTCTTCACTTTTGACAAGATGCTATAAAAGGTCTTGCCTCCCTTTTTTTTCAGTCACCTGACAGATTGCCAGAATATCATCGAGTCCCTCTCTTTGGCATCGAAAACTATAGTTTCCCAAATTTTCCAGGAAATATTTATTTTGAGTGGGCAGCATTCCTGATAAGGTGATTAACCTCATCACTAAGTTGGGATCAGCTGACTTCTCTGCTAAAGAATCCAAGACAGAGATTTGAACATTTGAGTGCAAAGTCAACTATTAATCGTTAGTCTGGGGGGGGGGGGCGCCAACATCAACGGTTGTTTCCGGTTTTAAAAACACCCTTGTGCTGTTGATCATTTATGGGATGCAAAAGCAAAAACAAACTGTGATGAGTTACTATTTTAAATGCTTCTCTCTTAAGATATCAGATTTAATAATGACCAATAATCACCTGTTAAGGAACTAAAAAATAGCTGTAATACAAAAGCTAATTGTCACTGTTTCCCAGGTTCAATGAAATCAGTCGCTGCTGGATCAATAACTGCTGTTATTGTGGGTATCATATTCCTCATTGCCTTTCTGTTGATTAGGTAAGCAGTTCAGTTTTACTTTGATTACGTTCAGTTATTCTACACAGTTATTTAATGATAAGATTCATTTCTTTGTTAATTCAATTTCTTTTCCAGAAGAAAGAGGTCCTCGAAACCAACCACGGAAGCTGGAGAGAGACCAGACAACGACGCTCAGGTGAGAAAGCAGATTTCAGGTGTCACCTAGGGTCAACTGTCACCTGCAACTAATTTCAACAATGCATCATGTCCCAGTTTGGAAACGTCCTTTTCCCAAACTAAATATTTTACCTGATGGAAATGTGACTCAGGAGGTAGAATCGAGCATCCATTAATCACAGTGTTGAGGCTTTGATCCCTGTCTGTAGGTTTAAAGAGCAAAATAAACGTAATCAAGATGCTCTTCATGGGCCATGTGGTACTTTTTCGGTGAAGCTTTGTCGCCATCTGTGTGTGAGTTTGGTGAATCGGAAGCCTTTTTGCAGTGCTTACCAGTGTGCAGGCGATTATCATTCAGTACCTGTCATACTTTCTTTTTTCCTCCTGTTAAATTCAATTTGATAAATCCATAGCTATGCTTTTGTCTTTTCATTCTGTGTCATACGGTTATCAACATTATGTGTAAGGTATCTTTGGTCTTTCCATTGCTTGGGATGTAAACCTTTCCATACATGTAAGCATCTTTTAAATATTGGGGGATACAATGACAATAACAGAAGTGATCTCAAAGCAAGCAGCCACCTCAGGTCTGAAATATGAAGCCAAAGTGCCTTAAGGCTGCATTCTTTCCAACGGCCAGCAGAGAGCGAATCCACTGGCTATAACACAGACTCTGATTGTGTAGAATTCTATGAGAGAATTTGCCTACTTTTAACATGATTTATGACCTCAGTAAACATTTTCCTGAGGAGTTTATGGTCTTACCTGCTGATTTAAATTCTTCTTTAATACAGCACAACTTATTTGTTGTAAGTTATGCTCCCATTTAGAGTATATTAGCAAAAAGGTGACTTGTTATCAAAAAACATAATGTTGTCCACAGTTGTTTTTCTACAACTTGAACCAATTTGCAGTCCTAAAAAATGCTTTTGTAACATGTTTTTTGTTCAGAACAGAACATTGAGGTGGCAGTGGGCAAAATACCAAATGCAAGGCTTCAACACCATAATTAGCCAAATTCATATTGATCATGTCAACTTCTTAAATACAGTCTATGCCTCAAACCTTTTAATCACTTTTAGGCTTTGAAAATTGCGCTTGACCCTAAAAGATGAGGACATTTAATAAATCGAGGAGTTTTTGGTGCCTGATTTGGAATTTTTAAATGTACTGCAATTGCAAAGAAGCCCCATTTCAAAAGTAATGGTAATTTCGTTTTAAAGGCCAATCTATGAGACCACTAGAAATATATGTTGTGTTTGTCTTTGTGATTTTTCCTTCAGGTACGCATGTATGACCGCCCTTCAGCTGAAGTACAGAATGCAACACCAGAGCCGGTGGCCGAGGTTTGCTATGCCAGCGTGAGATTCATTAAAAACCAGGACGATGCTCTCTACTCCAACACCAAGCCCGCTCATCTCCGCAGACACAAGACAGACGAGAAGGACACGGAGGAAGATGTTGTGTACTCTACTGTCACATTTAAAGGTCACAGTGCTACTGCAGAGTGAGTAAAAGATCATTTTTCTTTGCTACATAAAGTGATTATGTTGTTTCATCCTTCTTTACAAAAACATGTTCTTAGTCAGTAATGTGAGTTTATGTTTTGCTTTATCAACAGATCAGAGCGTCATGAGGCTGCGGAGGATCCATCTGCATTGTACAGCGTAGTCAACAAAAAACCAAGAGTATTGACATAACATCTGTGTTCTCTTAAACCGTGTTCAAATAGTTTAAACATACATATAAATATATGGTCTGCTAGATTACTAGTATCATGTAGCTAACGTATGCTGAAGCTTGTAATTTATAAATTCCAAGACAGAAAACTATTTTTAAGCTGCTCAAAGTAGCCCACATTTCTCTATGTACAATATATATTTACCACAATCTTGTTCTGCTCTGTTGTTCACTTTAATTACCTTTTTATTGTTTTACATGTTGATAATTTTCATTTTATTCATATTTAACTTCTGCTTCATTATCATCATAAGTTAGTGTTTTTTTTTTTAATTTGTAAAACTCATTTGATGTCACTGATTTGTATTGTTTGTAAGTAACCATATCATTAAATAAAGTTATTCAGTTCATTACCTGTTACTGATTGTCAACATTTCTAAGCCAGGTGTTTAATGTTTAAGTTACGAGGGAGCCAGAGGGACATTCTAATAGTTTCATAAGGTGCTTCATCTCAAAACAGTGTATTATTATGAACTCCTAATGTGACTATGACTACATTGGTGAGAGCTATGATGGCTCATGGATGTCTATAAATCAAAGGGGCAGGAAGTTCAGTCCCCTGCAGTCAACATGTCAAACTGTCCTTTGGCAAGATGTATAAGCCACATTGGGTCCTGCATGTCTACCGTATTGTAGGTAGGTTGCTTTGGATACAAGTGTCAGCTAAATTACATTTAACGTAAGTAATACTGACATTATTAGCATCACAGTATACTTGAAGAACTAAATGAAAATTACTGGGGAGAGTTGTTTTATTACGTATTTGTATTGCTCCTTAGGCATAAAAATCAAGATTGAACCTTTTTTCCCAGTTTTTTCAAAGATATTTTTAAATGTCAACTCTGCTGGACAGGATGTGTTTTTTTTTTTCCACTGAATAAATATTTTTATAAACAAATGAAAAAAATGATGAATAAAGATGTGCAAACTTAAAGGGGACCTATCATGCAAAATGCACTTTTTGATATATTTTATACATAAATAGGTGTCCCCCGGTGTGTCGGGGATCTCATGCAGCATCAGAAAATAAAACCCTTTCTCTTTTTCTTAAATCCCCAATGATCATGAACATCACCAGGCTGGTTCTGGAGGTTCTGGGGCTGATTCCTCTGCTCCTTTTCTTTCTCTGTATGAGGTAACTCTTTAAATACATAATCATATCCAGCATTGATATGTTCCCCTGTGTACTGACTCTCATATTTATAAATCTGTTTGTTTTTCGATTAAATTCAGGAAGAAGAAGGCTTCGAGCTCCACCACTGAAGTGAATAAACCCATAGAGACTGTGGAGGTGAGACAGTGACAGATTGTACTATAGCATCTGGTTATTAACTGTTGTTAATAAATAAGGTCACATATCACATATTCATTACTTGGTTCATAATTTTAGTTTAAAGTGGACCTATCATGCTATATTTGAATAATATATTGTAGGGCCATACCTATATAAAACATGTCTGTGAAGTTTTTCAAAATACCAAATAGATCATGCATTTTAGCCATGCCTCATTTCGCTCTATTTGCTCTTTTCCAGCCCTGTTTTTGCATGAGCTGCAGCTGACCACGCCCCCCTGCAAAGGAGGGGGGCGAAGTACGAGCGTCATGATACCATGCTTTTACCATGCCACGGCAACCTCTCATTCCCCTGATAGGTGGAGAGTTGGCCATATAGACGGAGCTCCTCATTTCTGACGTCAGAGATATTTCAAATCTGGATCAGTCTGTATCAGATCCGTTGCAGCCCCGTTTTTTAGAGATTTGGGTACGGAGGAAAAGAGAGAGGGTTGTGTTTTATGACACTTGGTGAGTTCCCTGACACACCAGGGACACATAATCATGTATAAAAGTCGCACAAAAGTGCATTTTGCATGATAGTGCCCCTTTAATATAAAATATTATTGTATTTTCCTCAAATGATGGCCTCTGACTCTCCTCTCGTTGTCTCTCCATCAGTTAGACCCTTTTTCTGTGTATGAGGACGTCTCAGACCTGAACATGGTCTCTGCAGAACAGACAGAAGAAACAGAGGAGCAGGGGGACCTGGTGTGAAGGTCAGCAAGCTCTCACTCAGCTGTATTTTATGAAAACAAACCCAAAACAACTTCCTGAGAAATAACTCACCAGAAATGTACATGATTTATTTTAGATGCATCAAACCAGAGGGAGACTCACCTGGATGAAACAGAAAGAAGTGAAACATTGAAGAGGAAACATTTACTCTCAAGTTTCCATGGTGTTAAGTAACAGTAGGAGTAACATTTTTATTTTAATGTACAGTATATACACACTTTACTGCAAGAGTGGGGGTGTAAACAGAAATGTGCATCAGCTTACATTTAGCATCCTAACTACTTATCATATTTTCAGTATTCCTTCAATGTGTATATATTTTATAATGAAAATGTAAAATTGGGGAAAAACAGAAAGAAAGACAGTATTTGCACTTATGTCCCCATAAGGGAGGCGAGTCCTCACACGTGAGTCTGTAAACAGATGTAGGTCCCCACAAGGATATTAATGCTAGATCACACACACACACACAGGTTGATTCTTCAAATTAGAATTCAAATTCTGATCCTCATATTAATCCATTCATTCCACCATTCCAAATATGTATACGTATAGATATGTGTTATTTTTGTATTTCTAAAATGATACTTACATTTAACTCCTTGTTGTTAAATGAAGGTTAAACCCAGTAATGGCATGGGGAAAACAATAGGGGAAGCCAATAATACCTCCTTTCTTTTGGGTCGGGGGTGTGGTGGTCAATGTAATAACGTAACCAGATGAGTTACCCGGTATCATTTTACACACATGCTAACTACTTATCATATCTGCAGCAATCCTTCAATGTGTATATATTGTATAGTGAAAATGTCACGATAAAAGTAAAATTGGGAAAAAAGAAACAAAGAGAGCATTTGCACAACACATGCATCTTTACAAACATACACACACACACACACACACACACACACACACACACACACACACACACACACACACACACACACACACACACACACACACAGGTTGATTCTTCAAATACTGTACCTTACTTATTGTTGAATTGTGATCCTCATATTTAAATCCATTCATTCCGCCTTTTCAAATATTTCTATACGTATAGATATGTGTTATTTTTGTATTTCTAAAATGATGCTTACATTTGACTCCTTGTTGTTAAATGAAGGTTAAACCAGTTCCTCATTCTCTTCCTCACAGCTGTTCTTCTTAGTATCCTTTATAAATATCTGTAACTTGCTTCTTCCTCTTTTGAACAATGTTTAAGTTCTTCTTTAAACCTCATCATAGATTGTGCTTCAATGTTTAATCAGACAGTACGTCTTGAAAATGGGACTGCTATTGGTTTCCTTCTCTTTTGTAATTGTTATAGAGTCTAAAGTGTAAACAACTATACAAATGTACCTGAGTTTAATTTTAATCCTTTTTTTTTAGCTTTTGGAAAAGTAATCTTGCTGTTTTCCAGAGACCAATATGTTAGGTTGTCCGTCTGTAACGTAACTGTCCACTGTGTCATTTGTATCAAGTGAGAGTTAATAAATGCACATTTAAAAAGTAAAAAATGTCTATGTTAAGCATGGCTGAATATTCTCTGTATGAATTATATTGATATTAACACTAAAAATCAAACGTCAGCAGATCCAGTTCAGTCGTCATCAGGCATCATTTATAAGACAGCAGCAGTTTGTTATTTGCAAGTTATTAAAACACAGGATTTCTCACAAAGATCTGGACATTTCCATCACAGTGTGTTCAAAAATATGAGGTGTAGAGGGCAAGGGTACATCTTTAAATAAAAACAGGATTTAATATTAGTTTCTGGAAGAATCAGAAAGACAGGTTGGTTAGTCACACTTCTACTGAGATCCGTGCACACCCTGCACCTCATACCATAATACTACAGATGAAGAGCAAATCTCACTGTCGTGGCTTCCTTCCTTATTTTCTATCAAGCCACTAGATGCCTTAAACAAACATTTTAAACTCGTTATCTTTCCTTTATACTTGTGTTACTCACAGTTGATGAGTTGCTTGGCCTCCGATGGTTTGAATGATATTGTGCAATTCTCAAAAACAAATACCAAACTTTGTACACATAAAAGAAAACAGGCCTTTACAATAGTCAAAACAAAAGAGGCAGAACTCAAATAAACAACTTATGTATTCTTTCTTGCTTTCTTTTTAAGTCAAGGCTTGTATAACTTGGTACTGTAACTTAAATGGTAGTTGAACGGTCGAAAACGGTTCCTCGCCGTGGGAGTTGTAGTCTTTTATACTGTGTTGACTACAGACGTCACGATTAAGTGGCCTTTTTGTTTATAGAAAACTAAATACTGGCTCTAACACTAACATTAATGATGATTTTTCACAATAAAACCACCATGCACTGTGTTCGTTCCTGTTTTTAGGATCAGTGGGGCTTTAAGGATGCCCATGTCCAGCTGTGAGTCACCCATTTACTATGTTTAAACAAGTGAATGCATCGTTTGCAAAACCATAGCAGGAATAAGTTCTTCAGTTTAACTTGGAGACTTAGCTTGATTCATGTTTTAAAACTGTGAAGAGGAAAAACACCCTGGGAAGACACACTCTTTATTTAAAGGGGACCTATCATGCAAAATGCACTTTTTTATGTCTTTTATACATGAATATGTGTCCCCGGCGTGTCGGGGAACTCACGCAGCGTCAGAAAACACAACCCTCTCTATTTTCCTTCATACCCAAATCTCTAAAAACGGGGCTGCAAAGCATCTGATACAGACTGATACAGATTTGAAAATAGTCTGACGTCAGTGACGAGAAGCTCCGCCTATATGGGCAACTCTCCACCAATCAGGGGAATGAGAGGTTGCCGCATGGTAACAGCATGGTAACAGCATGGTAACGGCATGGTAACGGCATGGTAACAGCATGGTAACAGCATGGTAACAGCATGGTAACAGCATGGTAACATGACGCTCGTGCCTCACCCCCCTCCTTTGCAGGGGGGCGTGGTTAGCTGCAGCTAATTTACCACAGAATCAGCCCTTGGAAAAACAGGGCTGGAATACAGCAAATAGAGCGAAATGAGGCATGGCTAAAATGGATGATCTGTTTGGTATTTTGAAAAAAATCTTCACAGACATGTTTTATATAGGTATGGCCCTACAATATATTATTCAAATATAGCATGATATGTCCATTTTAAGTCTGATTAAAGATACTAAATCAATAGGTGATTGAAACACTGCTGCACTGATGCCTTGCTTTTGGATACTTACTAAAAAAGGAAGGAAACCAGGCTGGTTTTCAACAGCGTATCTGTCTGAAACAACTGTACCACAGACAGTACAGACACAAAGATTATTGTTTAAGTATAAAGACTTAGTGACACACCGTATTTCCCATGATATACCTGCTGATTCAACAGAGAGGCTGACGGGAGGATATGTTATCCTCCTTTACGCAGTAAGAGGTATATGTACATCTGCATTTATATTGTAACACTATTTGCACGCTTAGGATTTACAGGGCACGATGATATTTCTGAAGCAGAGAGTAAATGAAAACCTTGTTTACTGTATGTGCAAAGTGAAAAGAACCAGTCTTAAATCAGTTCTGGTATAATCCAAACTATTATAAAACTGCAAGGGGCTCACCGATATCTCAATGTATGCCAGGAGACAATGCATACTGATGTACACCTGAACATCAGCAGGAGAGGACTCTTTAAAGTAGAGACACTACATACTGATATACACCTGAACATCAGCAGGAGGACTCTTTAAAGTAGAGACACTACATACTGATATACACCTGAACATCAGCAGGAGAGGACTCTTTAAAGTAGAGACACTACACACTGATATACACCTGAACATCAGCAAGAGAGGACTCTTTAAAGTAGAGAAACTACATACTGATATACACCTGAACATCAGCAGGAGAGGACTCTTTAAAGCAGAGAAACTACACACCGATAAACACCTGAAATGAGGAGAATAGGGCCCCTTTGATCGAAGCACAGTGTAAATTAATTAAAGGGACAGCAGGAACCTCTGTTTTCCAGCAGAGCGTTGATGCTTTGTGATCCCGGCTTCGCAGCCAATGTGTTCAACGTTCCCGAGTCCATGTCCTCCAGCACGGATCGAACCGTGTCAAAACTATTGTTCAAAGTGGTCGCTATCACACCAGTGGGGCCTGTTTTCAGCCAGCCACTACAGTAGAGACCTAGAAAGAAAGATAAAGGACATTTATTGTTCACTGCATGTCTGTGGAACACTACAATCACACCATTTCATGTATACCACTAAGTGTCTCTACAGGCAAAAATACCCATAACAATTGGAAAATAATTCATAAATAATTATTTTTATACATTTTAGTTTTAGTTTCTTAGTAGCATCATTATTGTTACGTCTTGAAAATGCAAGTTTCATGAGCAATCAGGTATTTTAAGTGAGGCATGACAGGAAGAAGGCTATAAAATGACCCTGTTTTCTTTTCTTCTACAAAATATGTGTTTAGGGAAGGGGGTTGTACAATGTTGTGATTGCATTTTTAGTTTTCTGAAGAGGAGGGATATTTTGGATATTCACTATAACTTTTTCAGAGTTTTTACCTTGTGTGAAATTGTTTTTATGCAACAATATAAAATGTTAATAAAGATCTTTGTTTTTCAGGGGGAGGGCTTGTTATTTGTTCTAGTTGCTATACCCTCTCAAATGCAATATTCATTTACTGATTTGAACATAATGTGAATTTAAAAAGATGGTCTCTAGTAATCATAAATGCACAACAAGCTCCATGAAAAACTCCTCATTCTCAGAGTTTAATCTCAGATAAATGGTGTTTTCTCTGTGCAGAGAGACAATCAGTGCTGATCAGCAGCAGCTGCTGGAGGTTTCCCTCCTTTAAAGCTGGCTGGTGCTCAGGCAACACTCTCTTGGAAAACTGCAGAGATGGCAGCTGTTTGGATGCTCATCTGTGTGCTGACTGTTTGTCTGGCCAGAGGTATTTACCTGTTTGATAATTGTGTTGAAGATGAAGGAATAATGTTTGATTTAACAGCATGTTTCCTGTCCACAGTCTCTGGTTTTCCAGCTGGTGAATATAAGCTGCAGAGGAGACTGAGAGTTGAAAACATTTCATTTTATGCAGTGTTTCTTTTCTCTGTCTGACACTAACCTTTAATTATACTGTGTCCTACAGATCTGTGTCCCAATGAGATCTCCTTAAAGAAAGCCTCTGCACTTTTCAGGTCGATGGAGTCCATGTTGGAGCGAAACGCTGTCGAAGGTGAGTCATGTCTTTTCTCTTTTACTGATCTTCATGGGATAAGAAAGTCAACAGATGCTATATTAAAAACACTTTTGAGGTACTTTGCCATTTTAAAAACAATTGTAATGGAGTACAGGTATAAATTACAGGTGTAATTGTAGTCTTTTATAATCTGTTGACTACAGACGTCACGATGGAGTGGCCTTTTTTCATAAAAACAAAATACAGGATCAAAGTCTTGAGAAGCTAAAATAAATTACATTTCTGTGAAGTTTTTAATGAAAGGTATTTTTCAGTTCAAATGGCGACCAACGAAGTGGAAGCTGAGGCGTCACGTCACCAGAACGTTCGCCACAACGGGGTAAATGTAACGGATAACGTTTTCCACGACGAGGTCAACGACACGGATAACGTTTTCCACAACGGGGTCAACGAAACGGATAACGTTTTCCACGACGAGGTCAACGAGACGGATAACGTTCGCCACGACGGGGTCAACGAGACGGATACCGTTCGCTACGACGGGGTCAACGAGACGGATAACGTTCGCCACGACGGGGTCAACGAGACGGATAACGTTCTCCACGACGAGGTCAACGAGACGGATAACGTTCACCACGACGGGGTCAACGAGACCGATACCGTTCGCTACGACGGGGTCAACGAGACGGAAAACTTTCGCCACGACGAGGTCAACGAGACGGATAATGTTCGCCACGACGGGTTCAACGAGACGGATACCGTTCGCTACGACGAGGTCAACGACACGGATAACGTTTTCCACAACGGGGTCAACGAAACGGATAACGTTTTCCACGACGAGGTCAACGAGACGGATAACGTTCGCCACGACGGGGTCAACGAGACGGATAGCGTTTTCCACAACGAGGTCAACCAGACGGATAACGTTCGCCACGACGGGGTCAACCAGACGGATAACGTTCGCCACGACGGGGTCAACGAGACGGCGATTATCGAGCTTTTATCTTTGCCATAAAATAAAACTTTCATTAATAAATCGGTTTTCTTTTCCAAATATCAAAACTTTATCTTTGGAGTGTTATACTATTATTTGTGTATTTCTGCTTTAAAATGTCCTCAATATTCAAATGTGACAGAACTGCTGGTAAAACATCATTTTTTTTTTTAATCCATTATTCAAACTTGGATTATTTTTGTTCAATAACATGTCATGTTTTAGCCCAGTGGACAGAATTTATAGAATCTGTATTCAGGGTTTTCTTTTACAAAATCTCCGTAGACCTAAATATTTCAAATGCAACGGAAAGAAATGCTCCTTCAAGACGGGAATGAGAGGATATAAATCATGATTTATTTATAAAAGATCTGTTTCAGTGCAAACATTTGCAAATATAATTTGGTCTCCAAGCAGTCACTACTCTTCTAAAGAGAAACTTCAGTATTTTTACTGAACTGTGTCCCATGTCTTTTGGGGAAACAGTTTTTGAAATGAATCCAGTATTACAGATGTAGCGCTTCGTTTCAGACGCCTACCCGGGCGGGTCCGTGATCGGCACGGGGTGGGCCCCTGCTGAAAAGGAAACCCCCCCCCCCCCCCCCCCCCCCCCCCCCCCCGCAGGACTTGAAACGCCCCCTTGATAAATACATTTAATTATAATGAAACCAGCAGCAATGGATCATGGATCCACCAGGGGGAGCCGTGAAAAGCTGCCACACTGGAACTCATGTGAAATAAACAGCTGATCTACAGGGATCTGATATAGCGGATATTTGTTAAGATCCATATATGTCACGGATAGGATCATATTCTGTGCTTAAGTAAGAGACGTGTAATCATTTACTAAACATCACCATGTTTTTATTTAACAAAATAATGTTTAATTCACGTTGGCGTAAGTACAAAACCATCGCTATGTTTTTAGATCAGGAAATGCATCCAGGGTCAAACAAACGATGTTCGATCGTGATCCTCGCGATCATTTAATGTATCATATGTTCGCGAGTTGAAATGAATGCACTACATTTAATCCACGTGAGTTTACAACAACGACAATAATCGCTTTGTTTTTATATCACATCCGACGCAGCAAAATGCAGCGGAGGGCCGTATCCACAAATCTACTAATTTTGCCCTCAGTGCACCAGATTGATGCATTTAACTTCAATTTAAATAAAAACATCTTCTGTTGTAACAACAATAACATTATAAATAGTAACATAGCATGGTATTGCACATTTACTGTAGCTTTGAGTGTTACTGGCCTGAGATTTTTTTATTACATGAATGAAGGTGACTGAGGCTTTTTAATATAGACTTTTCAGTGTCCCACATTTTGCACAGAACTGTCCCACATTAGGAAAACAGATTGTCTGAGACAACTTGGCACTAAGAGTACTAATATGTCTACCATTTCTTGTATGAGTTTAATATCTGCATGTTCTCTTTTGGTTTGATTAGGACACATCCTGGGGATTTCAGAATGTTACTGGATTTTGATTTATTGTATCGGCTTCATGTCGCAATATATTCCCGAAGTCTGAAATGCAAAAATGTTCCACATTAGGGCAATTCACCCTACATTTAATCATTTTGTTTATTTTTAACGAAATAAATGTGGTTTAATCCATCATGAAATTAATGTAGGCTATTTACTTAGTACATATCTGACATTAACGATTAACACACTGTGCATACTGCTCACAGGCTGATATCTAGTGTATTCATACCCCTCACTGTTTATTCATCATTCAATTCATTATATATTATATTCTGTAGATTGTGAACATTACTTTTCACTTTACTGCTTGTTGCACCTGGTTAGAAGCTAAACTGCATTTCGTTGTCTCAGTACCTGTAATCTGTGCAATAACAATAAAGTTTAATCTAATCTTGAGCAGGAACTAATGTAGGCTATTTACTTAGTACATATCTGACATTAACGATTAAACACGTTTGTGCATTCTTTATGAATGCAAACCGAGTCAACCAACCCCCCATGTGTCCTATTTTGGGGACCCTTTGTTTAAAACTAATTGGCCATCGGAATGTGTGGAGTCACATTCCACAGCTCTCCCCCCTCCTGTGATCCCCCGCACACAGAGAGAGAGAGAGGGAGATCGCTCTTCTGGAGTGAAGAGAGCGGAAATAATGATATTGCAAGTTAGAAACGTAAAATGCATTTTGACAGACACTTGGGGGAAATATGGTGCATTTTGAATGACGGGAAGAATGACGGGAAGAGCCGTGTAAATGGGTGGCCATATGCATTTGAAAAGCAATATAAATCACACAGTTATTATGCAATAGGCTATAAAAGCACCACCGATTACCTTTCTCCAATTCAAACTCTTGACGGGAAAAAAGGAAGGTGTAAATGGTTGGGCTATACTGTACTGTATACATACAAAGGCCATTCAATAGACGTTCAATATATAGTATTCGTTTATTAGAGTCGGCTTGACTCGGTTTGCATTCATAAAGAATGCACAAATGTGTTTAATCGTTAATGTCATAGTATTCGTTTATTAGTCCCCGAGGGGAAATGGGTAGCAGCACATCACAGAGGCATTTAAAAAGTGAAGAACATTAAAGTTAAACAATACTAAGTAAACAATTAACACAGTAAATTATGTGGATTAAATCACATTTATTTCGTTAAAAATAAACGAAATGACTCGGTTTGCATTCATAAAGAATGCACAAACGTGTTTAATCGTTCATGTCAGATATGTAGGCCTACTAAGTAAATAGCCTACATTAGTTCCTGCTCAAGATTAGATTCAACTTTATTGTTATTGCACAGATTACAGGTACTGAGACAACGAAATGCAGTTTAGCTTCTAACCAGGAGCAACAAGCAGTAAAGTGAAAAGTAATGTTCACAATCTACAGAATAAAATATATAATTAATTGAATGATGAATAAACAGTGAGGGGTATGAATACACTAGATATCAGCCTGTGAGCAGTATGAACAGTGTGTATGAATATGCTAAGATATATAAAGTATGAAAACGGTAGGACCATACCGTTCTCCAGCCCCAACCCCCCCATGTTTCATATGTATGTTGGGGACCCTTTGTTTAAAACTAATTGGCCATCGGAATGTGTGGAGTCACATTCCACAGCTCTCCCCCCTCCTGTGATCCCCCACACACAGAGAGAGAGGGAGATCGCTCTTCTGGAGTGAAGAGAGCTGAAATATTGATATTGCAAGTTAGAAACGTAAAATGCATTTTGACAGACACTTGGGGGAAATATGCTGCATTTTGAATGTCCGATAGTCCACCATTAACACCTTAGTCCGTCTCGTCTCATCAACGAAAACTAAATATACATGACATACTTTGATTTAGTAGATTTCGCATGAGAGCAAAAGGAGAATATCCGTGTGTAAGAGTGAAAATGTATGTATGTAAAATGAGAATATATGTGTGTAAGAGTGAAAATATGCTGCATTTTGAATGTCCAATAGTCCACCATTTCCACCGGAAATATCAAACATTTAATAAAAGTGAAAAACAATGAACAAGACTTAACGTATTCATCATAATTAATTATATTTATTTCGTTTGGATGTAGGTGATCTTCTACTATATGAACATTTTGGACCCAAAATCACAACAAAAACGTAAAAACAGATTTTGAAAATGATTTTATTTTTCACAACACAAACATACACAACGAAACCATTTAAAAGCTGGAAATATATACATGGGATGTGACTATGATAATGTGAAAGTTTGATTGAGGTAGCATGGGATTTCATTCTGATAAGGCAAAAGTGTTATTATAAATATAATACAAATATATATATATATACACATTATGTACAAAAATCTGTTTTTTCTGTCTTTATCTGTGCCACGCTTCAAAGTGGTTTCTGTCAACTACGACACAGAGGGCAACATCACAGATTCCTCCTCCTCCATGTCAAAAAACAAGCTTAAAGCTTGACTCACGTTCAGAGTTCTCTTCATCATAGTTGAGTCTTCAAAACTCTAAATATATCTAACTATATCTACATTTTCAATGTTTGTTTGTCACTTTACTTCAATCGCAGTCTCCCGCAGCCTCTCTTCGTCTCCCGCAGCCTGTCTTCGTATATCTTCGTCTCTCTCCATTTCCCGCCGTCTCTCTTCGGTTCCCGCCGTCCCTCTTCGTCTCTTTTCGTCTCGTTTCGTATCACTCCGTTTACCTGATTACCTCACCCCTTCCTGGTAAATACATCCTGTTGAGCAGAATCTACAGTTTCCAGTATTTTCCGTTTCGTAAAATGATAAAATACGGCGAAAATATTAAAATATGTGCTTCCATTATTCATACTTCTGAAATATATCTGTATTAACTTTATATCATCGTATGTCCGTGTTTATTGGGTATTTTTGCATGAAACAAAGACTGGCATATAGTTTCGAGCCAGTACTTTCGACAGAAATACACATATACATCCTGTTGAGCAGGATCTACAGTTTCCAGTATTTTCCGTTTCGTAAAATGATCAAATATGGCGAAGATATTCAAATATGTGCTTCCATATTTCATACTTTTGAAATGTATTAACTTTATATCACCGTATCTCCGTGTTTACTGGGTCTTTTTGCATGAATCAAAGACTGGGATATACAGTAGTTTCAAGCCAGTACTTTCGACAGAAACACACGGCAATGTTGTCCGGACTGTTGTTTTTATGCGGCACCGGCTTGAACAGGTCATGTGATCTGATCACGCCGGCGTGACGGTCGACTCCAAAGGGTTAATATTAAATACATATAATTATTTTTACAACTTGTATTTAGAAATACTCTACTGTAATTATTGATGCATACATGTGTTCATCCATTCAATGTGGCATCTGCTATAATGGGGTTAATGTATGATATTACTTAATAATACAATACATTATAATATATGATATGATAATTACATTTTAGTTTTATTCATTTCTTATTTCATAGTTTCTCATTATTATTATTATTTTTTATCGCTCATCTTATTTTTGATTTTATTAATCTGTGTGAATCTGTGCTGTCCTGTTTTTCACTCTCACCCTGTTGCTGTTTGAACTACTGCATTTCCCCACGGGATTAATAAAGGTCCATTTTATCTTATCTTAATGTATAAGTTGATTTACTTCAATCTACTGTACAATATTACAGGAAATATACTGCATAAAGCAAACTATATACTTTATTTGATCTAAAATATTGATGTTTCTACAACACCCATTGTGTATTTTGTGAATGAAGCGCCATCTCATGGTTAAATCCTGTAATTGAACAAATGGGGAAATTGGGCAACGCCCTCTAGCAATTTGGCAACACCCCCAGCCACTGGCATCCGCTGGGCTTTTGACTGGGACACACCCATTTGAGTCTGATCTGGAGTGCTACATCTGTATGTAAGCAACACAAAGCATAATGGGGGGCTCTTTAGAGCAAAGACATCCTGAAATAAACATTTGAACGGTAACTCCCACTCAATACCGAACCAATTATTCATTTGGGGTTGACAAATAATGAAGTTTTCCTATTTAAAATACATTATATTAGAGTGGAGTTGAATATGTATAGCATCTAATGGAGAATTGTCTTTAAAGTTGGCACAACAGGAAACTTAGTTTTTCAGTGCTTTGGATTGATTGGAAGTTGAACGAAAACTAAGAGCTTAACGGGTAAACTGCAGTACCTAATGGCTTTTATTACGTATAATTTAATGTCATTATTTCTGTCATTGATCCCAGACAGGACGGTATGAAATGTTGTCGTCTTCAGGTTATTTTCCAGCCACCAGTAGCATTTCCTCCACAGTCAGCAGTTTTTCTCGGGGTTTCACCAATCGCCACCCCCCTCCGAACTTCCTCACTGTCAATTTTCTCCCACTTGGAGAAACTCACCGGTTTCACTCCTGCAGGACACAAAATCTGAGTCCGTAACATGCATTTACTAAATTAACCCTGAGCCTCGGAATCTAATTAGATCTTAAATTATGTTTTAAGGCATATAGCACATTTATTTATTTCTAAATATCAGTGTATATAGTGTGTAGCCCAAACATACAGAGTAAGACCTTAAGGACTAAAATCTCCTTAAGTGCATACATCTGACTTTATCCATCAGATTCTCTCATTTTTGCCCTATGGGATAAATACATGCTATGGTCCTGGTTCCCAAAAACATTGGACTCCTTTGTTAAACTTCCAGAACATAGTGACATCACTATGAAACACTCACGGTCCTATTGTCTAGCGCTCCAACACATTGTATGTGTTACGGCCCGTCCACACTACAGCTTCGACAGCTTCAAAAATGGTTTCCAACGCGTCTGCCCATTCACTTTGAATGGGGTGACGTCACTTTTCGCCGAACTGCATTGTGGGAAGCAGAGCGGAGCTTTCCTGGCGTTTCAGGCTGCAAAAGTTTCAGGCTGCAAAAGTTCAACTTTTGAAGCTTCTGAAGCTTTCGGTGGAAGCGTCAGCCAATCAAATCATATGCCAGTACAAGCTCTAGCCAATCAAACCGCTGCTTGTGTGTCAGGGGCGGGAGATTCATGTGATTGGTTGTTGGTCGAGTTTCAGACACGCCCAGCTCTAAGCATTTTTTGAAGCTGTATTGTGGACGGGCCGTTAGGCTAAGGGCCAGGACAGCTCTATACACCTGAACATCAGCAGGAGAGGACTCTTTAAAGTAGAGACACTACACACTGATATACAACTGAACATCAGCAAGAGAGGACTCTTTAAAGTAGAGAAACTACATACTGATATACACCTGTACATCAGCAGGAGAGGACTCTTTAAAGCAGAGAAACTACATACTGATATACACCTGAACATCAGCAGGAGAGGACTCTTTAAAGCAGAGAAACTACACACCGATTAACATCTGAAAATGAGGAGAATAGGGCCCCTTTGATCGAAGCACAGTGTAAATTAATTAAAGGGACAGCAGGAACCTCTGTTTTCCAGCAGAGCGTTGATGCTTTGTGATCCCGGCTTCGCAGCCAATGTGTTCAACGTTCCCGAGTCCATGTCCTCCAGCACGGATCGAACCGTGTCAAAACTATTGTTCAAAGTTGTCGCTATCACACAAGTGGGGCCTGTTTTCAGCCAGCCACAGTGGAGACCTAGAAGGAAAGATAAAGGACATTTATTTTTCACTGCATATCTGTGGAACACTACAATCACACCATTTCATGTATACCACTAAGTGTCTCTACAGGCAAAAATACCCATAACAATTGGAAAATAATTCATAAATAATTATTTTTATACATTTTAGTTTTAGTTTCTTAGTAGCATCATTATTGTTACGTCTTGAAAATGCAAGTTTCATGAGCAATCAGGTATTTTAGGTGAGGCATGACAGGAAGAAGGCTATAAAATAACCCTGTTTTCTTTTCTTCTACAAAATATGTGTTTAGGGAAGGGGGTTGTAAAATGTTGTGATTGCATTTTTAGTTTTCTGAAGAGGAGGGATATTTTGGATATTTACTATAACTTTTTCAGAGTTTTTACCTTGTGTGAAATTGTTTTTAGGCAACAATATAAAATCTTAATAAAGATCTTTGTTTTTCAGGGGGAGGGCTTTTTATTTGTTGTAGTTGCTACCCTCTCAAATGCAATATTCCTTTACTGATTTGAACATAATGTGAATTTAAAAAGATGGTCTCTAGTAATCATAAATGCACAACAAGCTCCATGAAAAACTCCTCATTCTCAGAGTTTAATCTCAGATAAATGGTGTTTTCTCTGTGCAGAGAGACAATCAGTGCTGATCAGCAGCAGCTGCTGGAGGTTTCCCTCCTTTAAATCAAATCAAATCAAATCAAGTTTATTTATAAAGCACATTTTAAAACAACTTTCGGTCGCGCCAAAGTGCTGTACATGAATTTAAAGCTGGCTGGTGCTCAGGCAACACTCTCTTGGAAAACTGCAGAGATAGCAGCTGTTTGGATGTTTGTCTGTGTGCTGACTGTTTGTCTGGCCAGAGGTATTTACCTGTTTGATAATTGTGTTGAAGATGAAGGAATAATGTTTGATTTAACAGCATGTTTCCTGTCCACTGTCTCTGGTTTTCCAGCTGGTGAATATAAGCTGCAGAGGAGACTGAGAGTTGAAAACATTTCATTTTATGCAGTGTTTCTTCTCTCTGTCTGACACTAACCTTTAATTATACTGTGTCCTACAGATCTGTCTCCCAATGAGATCTCCTTAAACAAAGCCGTTACACTTTTCCGGTCAATGGAGTCCATGTTGGAGCGAGAAGCTGGCGAAGGTGAGTCATGTCTTTTCTCTTTTACTGATCTTCATGGGATAAGAAAGTCAACAGATGCTATATTAAAAAAACTTTTGAGGATACTTTGCCATTTTAAAAACAATTGTATTAGAGTACAGGTATAAAGGGACATATTGCCACCTAACTTAATTTACCTCACAGTTTTAGTAACTTTAAAAACATTTTCAAAATGATTTATTTAAAATTAAACTACAACAGATTACCAAAAGCTGTTTTGTTAAGGCTTGTATAACTTGATAACTTAAAGGGAAATTGAGCGGTAAAAAAAAGGTTGCCTATCTCTGTCACTTTAGACTTTTAGAGGAAGGTGCCGTGGTAATTGTAGTCTTTTATAATCTGTTGACTACAGACGTCACGATGGAGTGGCCTTTTTTCATAAAAACAAAATACAGGATCAAAGTCTTGAGAAGCTAAAATAAATTACATTTCTGTGAAGTTTTTAATGAAAGGTATTTTTCAGTTCAAATGGCGACCAACAAAGTGGAAGCTGAGGCGTCACGTCACCAGAACGTTCGCCACGACGGGGTCAAAGAGACGGATAACGTTCGCCACGACGTGATCAACGAGACGGATAATGTTCGCCACAATGGGGTCAACGAGACGGATAACGTTCGCCAAAACGTGGTCAACGAGACGGATAACGTTCGCCAAGACGGGGTCAACGAGACGGATAACGTTCGCCACGACGGGGTCAACGAGACGGATAACGTTCGCCACGACGGGGTTAACGAGACGGATAACGTTTTCCACAACAGGGTCAACGAGACGGATAATGTTCGCCACGACTGGGTCAACCAGACGGATAACGTTCGCCACGACGGGGTCAACGAGACGGATAACGTTCGCCACGACGGAGTCAACGAGACGGATAACGTTCGCCACGACGGGGTAAACGAGACGGATAACGTTCGCCTCGACGGGGTCAACGAGACGGATAATGTTCGCCACGACTGGGTCAACCAGACGGATAACCTTCGCCACGACGGGGTCAACGAGACGGATAACGTTCGCCACGACGGAGTCAACGAGACGGATAACGTTCGCCACGACGGGGTCAACGAGACGGATAACGTTCTCCATAACGGGGTCAACGAGACGGATAACGTTCGCCACGACGGGGTCATCGAGACGGATAACGTTCGCCACGACGGGGTCAACGAGACGGATAACGTTCGCCACGACGGGGTCAACGAGACGGAAAACGTTCGCCACGACGGGGTCAACGAGACGGATAACGTTCGCCACGACGGGGTCAACCAGACGGATAACGTTCGCCACGACGGGGTCAACGAGACGGATAACGTTCGCCACGACGGGGTCAACGAGACGGCGATTATCGAGCTTTTATCTTTGCCATAAAATAAAACTTTCATTTATAAATCTGTTTTCTTTTCCAAATATCAAAACTTTATTTTTAGAGTATGTTATACTATTATTCGTGTATTTCTGCTTTAAAATGTCCTTAATATTCAAATGTGACAGAACTGCTGGTAAAACATCAGTTTTTTTTAATCCATTAGTCAAACTTGGATTATTTTTGTTCAATGTCATGTTTTAGACCAGTGGACAGAATTTATAGAATCTGTATTTAGGGTTTTATTTTACAACATTTCCGTAGACCTAAATATTTCAAATGCAACGAAAAGAAATACTCCTTCAAGACGGGAATGAGAGGATATAAATCATGATTTATTTATAAAAGATCTGTTTCAGTGCAAACATTTGCAAAATATAATTTGGTCTCCAAGCAGTCACTACTCTTAAGAGAAACTTCAGTATTTTTCCTGAACAGTGTCCCATGTCTATTGGGGAAACAGTTTTTGAAATGAGTCCAGTATTATGTAAGCAACAAAAAGCATTATGGGGGGCTCTTTAGAGCAAAGGCATCCTGAAATAAACATTTGAACGGTAACTCCCACTCAATACCGAACCAATTATTCATTTGGGGTTGACAAATAATGAAGTTTCCCTATTTAAAATACATTATATATTAGAGTGGAGTTGAATATGTATAGCATCTAATGGAGAATTGTCTTTAAAGTTGGCACAACAGGAAACTTAGTTTTTCAGTGCTTTGGATTGATTGGAAGTTGAACGAATACTAAGAGCTTAACGGGTAAACTGCAGTACCTAATGGCTTTTATTACGTATAATTTAATGTCATTATTTCTGTCATTGATCCCAGACAGGACGGTATGAAATGTTGTCGTCTTCAGGTTATTTTCCAGCCACCAGTAGCATTTCCTCCAGTCAGCAGTTTTTCACGGGGTTTCACCAATCGCTACCCCCCTCTGAACTTCCTCACTGTCAATCTTCTCCCACTTGGAGAAACTCACCGGTTTCACTCCTGTAGGACACAAAATCAGAGTCCGTAACATGCATTTACTAAATTAACCCTGAGCCTCGGAATCTAATTAGATCTTAAATTATGTTTTAAGGCATATAGCACATTTATTTATTTCTAAATATCAGTGTATATAGTGTGTAGCCCAAACACACAGAGTAAGACCTTAAGGACTAAAATCTGACTTTATCCATCAGATTCTCTAATTTTTGCCCTATGGGATAAATACATGCTATGGTCCTGGTTCCCAAAAACATTGGACTCCTTTGTTCACTTCCAGAACATAGTGACATCACTATGAAACACTCACGCTCCTATTGTCTAGCGCTCCAACACATTGTATGTGTTACGGCCCGTCCACACTACAGCTTGGACAGCTTCTGCCCATTCACTTTGAATGGGGGTGACGTCACTTTTCGCCGAACTGCATTGTGGGAAGCAGAGCGGAGCTTTTCTGGCGTTTCAGGCTGCAAAAGTTGAGCAATGTTCAACTTTTGAAGCTTCTGAAGCTTTCGGTGGAAGCGTCAGCCAATCAAATCATATGCCAGTACAAGCTCTAGCCAATCAAACACAATTAGAATTTAGGATTATAAGAAATCCAATTGAGGTATAAAATCAGAATCATGAGAGATCCAGTTAAGATTCCCAGTTAAGGTATACATTCACAGTGATGAATCGATCAATCTGTAATCTGTAAAGGTACAGTGTCCTCAATCTTTAACATTACTTTACGTTTACTTCAATACACTTATTCAAGAGTAAGGCACTTTACTACATACATTTTATTCAAATACATTTGTTCAAAATCTGAAAAGGAAAAGTCAGACATTTTATTGTAACAACCTGAGGAAGGAAAAATCAAAAACATCTGTTTTTTATTCAAGAAAATCAAAACATCTATTCTTTATTCTGAGTGTCAACTTTAATCAATTTATCAATCGCTGAAAGGAGGTACCCATGGTACAGGAACTGCGATGGAGACCCATGGATCTGGAAGGTCAGCGTCGTACATCAACATTGTGTCATTTACAGTTGAATACCCCACTAGCCTCTGTGGGGTCTGGAGGGCAGTCTTGACAACCCTGCGTATGGCTAATTTAACTACAGTGATCAAACAAATCACTAGGTTTAGCACAACCAAGATAAACACTGCAACAGTAAAAACAAATGTAACCAACCCCGCTCCCCAGGATCCAAGGGTTCCACTTAAATCCCCAAATGTAAACCCATGAGTTTCATGCAATTCTTTTATCCCGTTAGCCGTATCATGAATCATATTCATAACTTCCGGTGTGGCATCAGAAACAAAGGAACAGCACTCCGCACCAATTACTTTACATGCACCCCCCTGGGCAGCTAAGAGGAGGTCCAGCGCCATGCGATTCTGTAGTGCTACTGTCCTAACTTATTGTAATTCTTTGTGGTCAGCTAACATTGCTGTGTTAGATACATTTAGATGATTTTCCACTACTTTGGATAATGCCATGATTTCCTGCTGACTAACATAAATGCCGTACCAAGGCAAAAATAGGCTCGCTATCTGTTGTCCTTTTGTAATGCACCTGCTGTTCCTGTGTAGAGAGGGAAGTATCGCTGCAATCTCATTTGCCTCTACTTTACGGATTAAAGGAATTAGGTAGGCTAGATAACAGGTGCCATAAAAAATGTCATAGGGCACACAGCCATATGCTCGGTCCCCACAAACTAAGTAAACTCTCTGTGGGAGGGGAATTCTGGCTAATTTTACCCTCACTATGGTATTACAGTCGCTGTGTCCCACATCTGGAGAGGTGTGAGATCCTGCTTCATTCTGGAAACAGATGGACACATTATTCCATTTATGTACTACAATTGGGGGAACATATATTGAACAGTCACATGTAGGGGGATTGCCTAGGGGTATTGGTTGCGTAAAATCATGTATTTTAACCTCAACGGAGTCCACTGTTCTGGAGCCAAACCAGGGTACCACTGTCACTAAAGCTTCAGCCAATAAAGATGCCATGTGTGGTTGTTTTGTGCATGTTGGACTTGTGGAATTAACCGAACAATTTGTTTGTACCAGAGCTAACTGGAATCTGTATTCAAAAGTTAGGTTAATGTATTTCTTCACATATATTAGTTTTAAAAACATCAATCGTTTGAAACCGTCAGGCAGGTAATTTTTATTTACTGTCTCAACAATGAGAGAGACTAAACCCTCATACTGTAACGGTTTATCAGAGTCTGTTGGATATGAAGGAGTGTAGCAGTCCTCAGCCTCATCGCTAATTCTGGAATCAATATCATTCCAGCTGACTAATTTATAGTCCGCTTTTGTAAAAGGAATTGGGCTAAACATAGGAGAATGCATGGATTCTGGCATATTTTGGCACAGCCAACAGTTGCTAATATTGCGTTCATGTGCGTAGTCTAACATTAAACTTACTGCAGAATTAGTTTTAGTTCGTTTAAAAGGAGTGATTAAGGCCTTTTTTGAAAAATCTACATCACCTCTTGAGTGTTTAAGTGGATTGGATAGAACATTTGTTTTTCTATCTGGTCCAGACATTTTGCATGCAGTAGCACCTGGATTGGGAACCTGGTAATCTGCTTTCCTCACTCTACACGTTGCCTTATCCCTTATCAGTGTCTTAACCTGTTCTCTAGTGCTACACCACAGTTCTGGGGGCATGTCTTCAATGGTGTTGAGTGCTATTCTTACCCCCTCCGATGCGACACCGTCCGCACGGTACTGGTCCATTGGATATATCTCCCACGTTGAGTGAACTAAGGACACATCAAATATAATAATACAGTTAGATGGATCACATATTGAATCTGGACAGTTAAAAGAAACAGTCTCTGATTTATGATCAGGGAGGGAGACAATCCTCCTGATTCTTCCTCCTTTTCTCTCTCGTTGTGTCTCTTGCACCATACTGAATGTCTGTGTGGTGATTGGATACAACCTGTCCTTGTCGCAAGGCACTGATTTGCCCGTTGGTGTCGTTTTGCCCTCAGGGTCTGGGCCCTGAGTGGTCAAGTCATCTGCGCTCGTAGATAAGAGCACCTTATTTTCTTCCTCAGACGGGCGAGATCCCTCGTCACCTGTCGTTGGGATTTCCACAGCTCCATCTAGCAGGGCGTCCTTGGCCAGGTACAGAAGACCCAGCATGACGATGATGATGACTGCCTTCACACGCCAGCATCCGGTAGAGGAGAGAGACGACATCTGGTAGCGTGAATCCACTCCGGTCTCCCTTGTACAGAATATTTCCTTTCTGACTATTCTGTTGTGAATGCTCACAAAGTAACGATGTGAACGGCATAACTTTAGCCCAATCCAAGCTTCTTCCAACAATTCCAGACGGCATATTGGGGGAAAACATGTGAGTGTAATGGCTGTCTGTAATAGGATTTTTTTGGAAGTATGTTGGTGCGTGAATTATTTGTCCTCTTACCAACCGAATCATTTGTGGAGACAGTATTACCCATGTTTAATGGTTAGTACAATAAAACAAACACTGCAATTAGACAAACAAACATAAACTCTCAACAACCATCAGCGTGACAAAAAAACAAAACTCTTCCAGCTTAGTTTTAATCTGAATTAGGGAGACTTTCAGAGGGGGTTAGAGAAATATCTGTTTAATTATGAGTGCCTTCTTACTCATAATCTTGTATTCAGCAATCCATATATGACATTCTCACACCACGTTTAACCACTTTCTTTAGTTCAAAAATGGCAATAATCGCGGAAATAATGACTATTTACTGTTCCAATCTGTTGAAGAGCAATAACTAATTTATTCTCAAATCAACAACCACTATGCTTATTTTAGTGGTGCTTTGCTTTTTTCGTCCAAAAGCATAGACTTTAATTTGTTCTCACTCTTTCTTCCCAAAAAAACAACAGCTAAATTCAGCAATTCATATATGACATTCTCACACCACGTTTAACCACTTTCTTTAGTTCAAAAATGGCAATAATCGCGGAAATAATGACTATTTGCTATTCCTCTCTGTTTGTCTGCATGCGCCTCTCCACAGGGAGGAGAGAATCGGCAGTGCAGCAGGAATGCTGTTGATTTAGGCAATTTATCCTCTGAAATCTCCTGAATTCGGCGATTTGTTTCAATACAAATCTATCACATTGCTTCTAATGCAGAAGCTCCACTTTACTGATGCTCTCTTTCAAGGTCTCTCCAAATATTTGCTGTGTGTAATTGTCCGGTGATTTAATTCCGAGAATCACACAGAGGAAATCGATGAAAGTCGATATTCCGAGGTTATTTATTAGCCCCAAATATTCTCATTGTTTTTACATGGGCCGTGTTTGTTCTGTAAGCACATGCCCCAGCAACAACCATGGGGAAAATCGGCCAGGACAACGTCCCCTTTTGACATCGATTCCCCAAGGTTATGATTAATCCTCCGAATGTAAATGAGTAGAGAAACCAAAAAAGGTAATTTATAATACCGTCAATCACAGACACTGGCAAGCCAATCTCAAAATAGAAATGTACTTACCAGCCTCTGAAGATCTTTTGGTATCCTGTCGTGATGCCAATGTGTGAAAGAAACTTCTGATCAGCAATGTGATGAAAGAATGGAAAACTGGAAATTGCTTAATCATCCACTGAAGTTTAATAATAGTCACACGGCCGGGAGCGTTCACAAGATATTTCACACAACTTTCATCATGTCAAGACCAAGTCAACACTGAGGAATATACAGAAGCACAGCGCAGATCTACAGAGAAGAAAAGGAGTGGCCTATATTCGCGCGCTTTCCATCCTAATCGATACAAGACATGTTAAAGAAAAAGAACCGGTCTGTTAAAGCCATCCGCGCATGGTCCACACTTCCCCCACAGGAAGACAGGGCGCCTCTTGACCTGTGCCCTCCTCAAGTTACAGGCAAGAGCATAGATGACTTAATGAAAAACATATCTTTGAAATAACAGATTCTCAGAAAAGCTGAGAATCACGAGACACAAACAGATCACATTAAAATATTCTTTAACATGTGTCAGGGGCGGGAGATTCATGTGATTGGTTGTTGGTCGAGCTTCAGACACGCCCAGCTCCAAGCATTTTTTGAAGCTGTATTGTGGACGGGCCGTTAGGCTAAGGGGCAAGACAGCTCTATACACCTGAACATCAGCAGGAGAGGACTCTTTAAAGTAGAGACACTACACACTGATATACACCTGAACATCAGCAAGAGAGGACGCTTTAAAGTAGAGAAACTACATACTGATATACACCTGAACATCAGCAGGAGAGGACTCTTTAAAGCAGCGAAACTACACACCGATAAACACCTGAAAATGAGGAGAATAGGGCCCCTTTGATCGAAGCACAGTGTAAATTAATTAAAGGGACAGCAGGAACCTCTGTTTTCCAGCAGAGCGTTGATGCTTTGTGATCCCGGCTTCGCAGCCAATGTGTTCAACGTTCCCGAGTCCATGTCCTCCAGCACGGATCGAACCGTGTCAAAACTATTGTTCAAAGTGGTCGCTATCACACCAGTGGGGCCTGTTTTCAGCCAGCTACTACAGTAGAGACCTAGAAAGAAAGATAAAGGACATTTTCACTGCATGGCTGTGGAACACTACAATCACACCATTTCATGTATACCACTAAGTGTCTCTTCAGGCAAAAATACCCATACAAATTGGAAAATAATTCATAAATAATTATTTTTATACATTTTAGTTTTTGTTTCTTAGTAGCATCATTATTGTTACGTCTTGAAAATGCAAGTTTCATGAGCAATCAGGTATTTTAGGTGAGGCATGACAGGAAGAAGGCTATAAAATAACCCTGTTTTATTTTCTTCTACAAAATATGTGTTTAGGGAAGGGGGTTGTAAAATGTGTGATTGCATTTTAGTTTCTGAAGAGGAGGGATATTTTGGATATTTACTATAACTTTTTCAGAGTTTTACCTTGTGTGAAATTGTTTTTAGGCAACAATATAAAATGTTAATAAAGATCTTTGTTTTTCAGGGGGAGGGCTTGTTATTTGTTGTAGTTGCTATACCCTCTCAAATGCAATATTCCTTTACTGATTTGAACATAATGTGAATTTAAAAAGATGGTCTCTAGTAATCATAAATGCACAACAAGCTCCATGAAAAACTCCTCATTCTCAGAGTTTAATCTCAGATAAATGGTGTTTTCCTCTGTGCAGAGAGACAATCAGTGCTGATCAGCAGCAGCTGCTGGAGGTTTCCCTCCTTTAAAGCTGGCTGGTGCTCAGGCAACACTCTCTTGGAAAACTGCAGAGATAGCAGCTGTTTGGATGCTTGTGTGTGTGCTAACTGTTTGTCTGGCCAGAGGTATTTACCTATTTGATAATTGTGTTGAAGATGAAGGAATAATGTTTGATTTAACAGCATGTTTCCTGTCCACAGTCTCTGGTTTTCCAGCTGGTGAATATAAGCTGCAGAGGAGACTGAGAGTTGAAAACATTTCATTTTATGCAGTGTTTCTTCTCTCTGTCTGACACTAACCTTTAATTATAGTGTGTCCTACAGATCTGTCTCCCAATGATATCTCCTTAAATAAAGCCTCTGCACTTTTCCAGTCGATGGAGTCCATGTTGGAGCGAGAAGCTGGCGAAGGTGAGTCATGTCTTTTCTCTTTTACTGATCTTCATGGGATAAGAAAGTCAACAGATGCTATATTAAAAACACTTTTGAGGTACTTTGCCATTTTAAAAACAATTGTAATAGAGTACAGGTATAAAGGGACATTTTGCCACCTAACTTAATTTACCTCACAGTTTTAGTAACTTTAAAAACATTTTCAAAATGATTTATTTAAAATTAAACTACAACAGATTACCAAAAGCTGTTTTGTTAAGGCTTGTATAACTTGATAACTTAAACGGAAATTGAGCGGTAAAAAAAAGGTTGCCTATCTCTGTCACTTTAGACTTTTAGAGGAAGGTGCTGTGGTAATTGTAGTCTTTTATAATCTGGACTACAGAAGTCACGATGGCGTGGCCTTTTTTCATAAAAACAAAGTACAGGATCAAAGTCTGGAGAAGCTAAAATAAATTACATTTCTGTGAAGTTTTAATGAAAGGTATTTGTTTCAGTTCAAATGGCGACCAACGAAGTGGAAGCTGAGGCGTCACGTCACCAGAACCTTCGCCACGATGGGATCAACGAGACGGATAACGTTCGCCACAACGTGATCAACGAGACGGATACCGTTCGCCACGACGGGGTCAACGAGACGGATAACGTTCGCCACGACGGGGTCAACGAGACGGATAACGTTCGCCACGACGGAGTCAACGAGACGGATAACGTTCGCCACGACGGCGTCAACGAGACGGATAACGTTCGCTATGATGGGGTAAACGAGACGGATAACGTCGCCACGACGGGGTAAACGAGGCGGATAACGTTCGCCACGACGGGGTCAACGAGACGGATAACGTTGGCCACAACGGGGTCAACGAGACGGATAACATTCGCCACGACGGGGTCAACCAGACGGAAAACATTCGCCACGACGGGGTCAACGAGACGGCGATTATCGAGCTTTTATCTTTGCCATAAAATAAAACTTTCATTAATAAATCTGTTTTCTTTTCCAAATATCAAAACTTTATTTTTAGAGTATGTTATACTATTATTCGTGTATTTCTGCTTTAAAATGTCCTTAATATTCAAATGTGACAGAACTGCTGGTAAAACATCAGTTTTTTTTAATCCATTAGTCAAACTTGGAATATTTTTGTTCAATGTCATGTTTTAGACCAGTGGACAGAATTTATAGAATCTGTATTTAGGGTTTTCTTTTAAAAAATCTCCGTAGACCTAAATATTTCAAATGCAACGGAAATAAATGCTCCTTCAAGACGGGAATGAGAGGATATAAATCATGATTTATTTATAAAAGATCTGTTTCAGTGCAAACATTTGCAAAATATAATTTGGTCTCCAAGCAGTCACTACTCTTCTAAAGAGAAACTTCAGTATTTTTCCTGAACAGTGTCCCATGTCTATTGGGGAAACAGTTTTTGAAATGAGTCCAGTATTATGTAAGCAAAACAAAGCATAATGGGGCTCTTTAGAGCAACGATATCCTGAAATAAACATTTGAACGGTAACTCCCACTCAATACCGAACCAATTATTAATTTGGGGTTGACAAATAATGAAGTTTCCCTTTTTAAAATACATTATATTAGAGTGCAGTTGAATATATATAGCATCTAATGGAGAATTGTCTTTAAAGTTGGCACATCAGGAAACTTAGTTTTTTAGTGCTTTGGATTGATTGGAAGTTGAACGAAAACTAAGAGCTTGTAGCTGACGCTCAAAGGTCCCTTATTGTTTTGTCCTTTTTTGAAGAGTGTTTAATGTATGCTTGAACATTGGTTTATTTTGTAAAAATGATAAGAGTTGTCTTTCCGGAAGTCATGTGACCTCTTGCCCCAGATGTTTATATTGTGTTTGGAGAGAGTAAAAGGGCGGTAAAAGTGTCAAAGTTGTGATAACGATAATTCTACTGCTGGTCTACTAGGCAAACACGTTTTCACGGTGTTTCATGAATGAGCAAAGAAGAGAATAAACGTCATTGTGGACATCAGTTCGATGCGTAATGTTATTTCAAGACCAGAGTAGTTACAGTGAAAACGTAACCTAATCCATCCGAATCGAGGTATTCGATCCTGCTGCCAGCTACAGGCTAGAGTGTGCTACGCTATTCCCCATCCTGCTGCAAGCAACAGGCTAAAGAGGTGAGACGCTGTTCTCAATCCTGCCGCAAGCTACAGGCTAAAGTGTGCGAAGCTATTCGATCCTGCTGCAAGCTACAGGCTAAAGACGTGAGACGCTGTCGCCGTTCCCCATCTTGCTGCAAGCAACAGGCGTCGCGTATCGTGTGCGAAGCTGCGCTTCATCGGACGGTGTGCTGCGCATCCCGTGCGGACGACGAGCTTCATCAGACGGTGTGCTGCGCATCCCGTGCGGACGACGAGCTTCATCAGACGGTGTGCTGCGCATCCCGTGCGGACGACGAGCTTCATCAGACTGTGTGCTGCGTATCCCGCGCGGACGAGTGTGGCTCTTCAGCTTGAACTGTACTTTGAAATATAAACCTCAAATAATTGATGGATAGTCCCACAAATAAGGTAAAGGTAATAAAGACCTATTAGTATAAAGTAAAGAAAATATATTTAAAGTTCCTGTAACTGTCATTGTTAAGGGTTATTACTGTTAAGAATTGTATTGGCTAAGTGTTAAAGGTATTCCAAGAGTTGCCATTGATGCCTGTAACTTAGTCTGTCAGTCTGATTTAATGTCGCTACATGAAAAAGAGCAAAGCTCAGACTTTGAAGCAGAAGAGAAAGATGAGAGAAGAAGTGCTGCATCTAAAAAATCAGAGACAAGAGTAAGGAAATCCTCTCGAGAGAGACGGCTAACAACAAAAATGCAAGAACTTAAAGAGCAAGAGTTAACTCAAAAGGAAAATAAGTTCAAAACGGTGTATGAAAAATGGAAAAATGCGGTAAGAGACATTCGGACAAAAATTAAAAGAATATGCTCTGAGAGTGACATGTGTAACATGATGGATGAAGTTGAGGGGCTTGAATCCGAATTAAAGGACTTATATGACAACATGCGACTTCATACAGCACCTAATCAGGAAATTCGCAGGAAAATGGATGCATGCTCAGCTGTAACTGCAGATCTACTACAGCTAATGAGAGTAAGGTTAACTGAAGATGCAGGCGACTTTGACGCTGAAGCAGAAAAATCAAGGTTACGCATGCTGCTTAATAATGAGTATGCTCGGTCCATATATGGATCTACAGCATCTAGAGCCACTGCACCTAGCTACCGTTCAGATCATCTCTCAGAGTCACCTAGTATTTCAGCCAAGAGAGCAGAGACAGTTGCACAGTTAGCTGCAAAGAGAGCTGAAATGGATATGGAAGCTGCTATTGAAGCTCAACGTCAACAATTGAAGAAACTTGAAAATCAAAGAGATCTTGATGTCATTCAGGCAAAATTAAATGTGTATACCGAAGAAGAGAGAAAGGAAAGGAGTGAGAGGCGTAGTCCTGTACACAGCCAATTGAATGATGCTAACCCATCTTCTCCTCACTCTGAAAGTCAAGAAATGACTAAAAATGAGGCACATTTAGTACAGGCGTTGCAAGAAGCAATGGCTCTCACCCGACTTCCAGTCCCAGAACCCACTGTATTCTTTGGTGATCCATTGAAGTTCACTGAGTGGAGCTCAAGCTTTAAAGCTCTAATAGAAAGGCGATGCTCTAACCCTGCAGATAGGCTGTTCTACCTGCAAAAGTACGTAGCAGGGGGGGCGAAATCTGCCCTTGAAGGTAGCTTCTACAGAAAAGATGAGGAGGCCTATGAACAAGCATGGGATAGGCTGAATGCCAGATACGGTCATTCCTTTGTTGTGCAGCGAGCCTTCAGAGAGAAACTCAACGGATGGCCAAAGATTGGGGGAAAGGAATATCTCAAGTTGAGAGAATTTAGTGACTTCCTCCAAACATGCAGCAACGCTATGCCTCACGTTAAGGGCCTACAAGTTCTTAACGACTGTGAAGAGAATCAGAAGATGCTAACCAAACTTCCTGATTGGTTCACATCAAGGTGGAACCGTTATGTCACAGAACAGCTGGATTTAGGCAATGATTATCCAAGTTTTGCAGAGTTTGCCAGGTTCATATCAAAGGAGGCCCGTATAGCATGCAACTCAGTGTCATCACTATATGCTCTGAAACCCTCAGCAGAAATGCCTGTAAGAGAAGCCAAAGGGCCAAAAGCAAACACATTTGCCACCGACGTGGGGGATTCAGAAACACCTTGCATTGTAGCTAAAACCAACGTTGAAGAAACCAAGTCAGAAGATGCAGAGAAAGTGAAGAAAGGGAGCATGCTAACACAAAACACTGAGTGTTTTTGCTGTGGAGAAAATCATTCCATATTCAAATGCCAAAAGCTACTGGAATTGACTGTGGAGGAAAAGAGAAAATGCATACAAGAAAATAGGCTGTGTTTTGCATGCCTGAGAAAGGGACATGTCTCCAGAGACTGCAAGAACAGAGCCATGTGTGGCATATGCAAAAGGGGTCATCCAACTCCTTTGCATGAAGAGCATTCCTCAGCAGACAAACCCTACACACACAGCAGGTTTGAAGGAAATACATCCTCACTATCATGTTGTGTGAATGGAGGTGAAGGTGGGAGCACATCAATGATCGTGCCAGTGTGGATTTCATCATCTAACACTCCTAATTCTGAAACTCTGGTGTATGCTCTATTGGACACCCAAAGCAGTCACACCTTCGTAGAACAGGAGGTTTGTGAGAAGCTGCAAACAGAGATGGAGCCGGTAAAACTAAAATTATCGACTATGATGGGAAAAGACTCAATTGTAAAGAGTCAGAGAGTTTGTGGACTCAAAGTCAGAGGGTTCACCTCAAATACATCCATTGATCTGCCTCCAGCTTATACAAGGGATTTCATTCCACTGGAACGTGCGCACATTCCAACCTGCAAGACAGCCATGAAATGGAAACACCTTGCAGATATAGCTCAAGAGATGCCTCCACTTATAGATTGCGGTGTTGGATTACTGATTGGCTATGACTGCTCCAGAGCATTGGCCCCAAGGAAAATCATCACTGGTGGCGATTACGAGCCCTATGCCATTAAGACTGACCTTGGATGGAGCATCGTAGGAAGTGCATCGCAGCGTGTGAATTCTCAAGATGTGACTGGACTTTGTCATCGGGTATCAGTCAGAGAGGTGCCACCTGTAACGCCATCAGCGGTTATCAAGGTGCTGGAGTCCGATTTCGCGGACACCAAGCCAGGGGACAAAAGTATATCACAAGATGATATTCGCTTTCTGCAGATCCTAAAGGAAGGAATCCAGCAAAACAAGCAGGGTCATCTAGAAATGCCTCTTCCATTTAAAGCAGACCTCATCAGCTCAAATTGGATCACAGGTCCCAAGTTTCTATGGGAAAGAGAGATCGTTGCACATCAGGGTACTACAGAGTTGCTGGTGGGAGACCCTGAGGTAAAGGTTACTCAAGTTCTCAAAACAGATGTTGCAGTGCAATGTGACTTTCAAGAGCAACTAGGCAAGGTTCTCAAGATGGACCACAGCAGTCAATGTCATTGCTCGCATTCAACGATTGGCTAAGAGGACCAAGGCCACTGAGCCTTTAAATGTGGAGGAAAGAAAGCAAGCTGCACTGACGCTCATCAAGCTTGCACAACAAGATGCCTTTCAAGAAGAGTTGAACACGCTCAGCCAGAAATCAGGAAGGCTTCCTCGCAACCATCAACTCTATCAGCTTGATCCATTCATCCAAAATGGCGTAATGAGAGTGGGAGGGCGAATGAGGAAAGCGTCGGGACCACTGGAGTTGAGACACCCAATAATACTCCCTAAGGATGGTGCAGTCACACGCCTCCTCCTTACACACCACCACAACATGACACAACACCAAGGCAGAGGTTATACTCTGAATGAACTGAGAGCCAACGGCTACTGGATTGTTGGTGGAAGTAAAGTAGTAGCCCAGTTCATCAGGCGATGTGTCTTGTGTAGGAGAGCTAGAGCACCACCAGAAGAGCAGCGGATGGCGGACCTACCTAGCGACCGTACAGATCCCTCACCACCGTTCACATACTGCGGTATGGACTGTTTTGGCCCCTTTCATACTCAGCAGGGCCGCAAAGAATACAAACGGTATGGTCTTCTCTTCACGTGCCTATGTTCCAGAGCAGTCCACATAGAGATGTTGGACGACATGACAACTGACGCGTTCATTAATGCCTTACGGTGCTTCATAGCTATCCGCGGCGCTGTGCGACACATCAGATCGGATCAGGGTTCTAACTTCGTGGGAGCAAAAATAAAATTGCAAAAGCCCTGAAGGAAGTCAACAAAGACAGAGTAGCTGCATACCTGGCAGATAGGCAGTGTGACTTCCTCATGAATGTGCCAGGCTCAAGTCATGCTGGAGGAGTATGGGAGCGGCAGATCAGGACAGTCCGAAGTGTACTGACCACAGTCCTTGCTCACAGTGTGGGAAGATTGGATGACGCCTCTTTAAGAACCTTCTTTTACGAAGCCATGTCCATTGTAAATGGCCGCCCACTCACTGTCGACAACATCAGCGATCCTACAAGTCTGGAGCCGCTAACTCCAAATCATCTGATCACCATGAAGTCATCTGTTCCACTTTCTCCACCAGGCAAGTTTGTTAAGGAGGATTTGTATACCAGAAAACGCTGGAGAAGAGTTCAATATCTGTCCGAACAATTTTGGAACAGATGGAGAAAGGAATATCTGGCCAACATTACTCTCAGGCAGCGATGGCATGTTCCAAGACGGAACATGAAAGTTGGTGATATCGTGATAGTCAAAGAAGAGGACATACCCCGCAATGAATGGAAACTTGCCAGGGTTCTTAAAGCACATGAGGATGATGATGGGCTGGTGCGGAAGGTTTCAATACAGATTGGGGCGCAGCAGTTGGGGAAAAAGGGTGAACGCCTCAACAAGCCATCCGTTGTTGAAAGACCGATTCAGAAGTTAGTTGTTCTAGTGGAGAGCAGTTAGGAAGCTAACTTTCTAGAATAGCTAGAAACGTATATATTTCCTCGTTAGGCTAAGGGAATATTAAAGTTGATGTAGCCTCAGTTATGTAAATGATATTAATTGTTCAAATATGTAAATTATATTGTGAACTTGCACTGTTCTATATGCGAGTTAAGGGAAAGACAAACAAGATAAAAGAGTTGAAAATTACCATTTGATGTAGATCATATAGTATATGTATTAACATCTGCATATGTGTTTGAAGGTAATTTTGGTGGGAGTGTAGCTGACGCTCAAAGGTCCCTTATTATTGTTTTGTCCTTTTTTGAAGAGTGTTTAATGTATGCTTGAACATTGGTTTATTTTGTAAAAATGATAAGAGTTGTCTTTCCGGAAGTCATGTGACCTCTTGCCCCGGATGTTTATATTGTGTTTGGAGAGAGTAAAAGGGCGGTAAAAGTGTCAACGTTGTGATAACGATAATTCTACTGCTGGTCTACTAGGCAAACACGTTTTCACGGTGTTTCATGAATGAGCAAAGAAGAGAATAAACGTCATTGTGGACATCAGTTTGATGCGTAATGTTATTTCAAGACCAGAGTAGTTACAGAGCTTAACGGGTAAACTGCAGTACCTAATGGATTTTATTACGTATAATTTAATGTCATTATTTCTGTCATTGATCCCAGACAGGACGGTATGAAATGTTGTCGTCTTCAGGTTATTTTCCAGCCACCAGTAGCATTTCCTCTCCAGTCAGCAGTTTTTCTCGGGGTTTCACCAATCACCACCCCCCTCCGAACTTCCTCACTGTCAATCTTCTCCCACTTGGAGAAAGTCACTGGTTTCACTCCTGCAGGACACAAAATCAGAGTCCGTAACATGCATTTACTAAATTAACCCTGAGCCTCGGAATCTAATTAGATCTTAAATTATGTTTTAAGGCATATAGCACATTTATTTATTTCTAAATATCAGTGTATATAGTGTGTAGCCCAAACACACAGAGTAAGACCTTAAGGACTAAAATCTCCTTAAGTGCATAAATCTGACTTTATCCATCAGATTCTCTCATTTTTGCCCTATGGGATAAATACATGCTATGGTCCTGGTTCCCAAAAACATTGGACTCCTTTGTTCACTTCCAGAACATAGTGACATCACTATGAAACACTCACGCTCCTATTGTCTAGCGCTCCAACAAATTGTATGTGTTACGGCCCGTCCACACTACAGCTTCGACAGCTTCAAAAATGGTTTCCAACGCGTCTGACCATTCACTTTGAATGGGGTGACGTCACTTTTCGCCGAACTGCATTGTGGAAAGCAGAGCGGAGCTTTCCTGGCGTTTCAGGCTGCAAAAGTTGAGCAATGTTCAACTTTTGAAGCTTCTGAAGCTTTCGGTGGAAGCGTCAGCCAATCAAATCATATGCCAGTACAAACTCTAGCCAATCAAACCGCTGCTTGTGTGTCAGGGGCGGGAGATTCATGTGATATGGTTGTTGGTCGAGCTTCAGACACGCCCAGCTCCAAGCATTTTTTGAAGCTGTATTGTGGATTGGCCGTTAGGCTAAGGGGCAGGACAGCTCTATACACCTGAACATCAGCAGGAGAGGACTCTTTAAAGTAGAGACCCTACATACTGATATACACCTGAACATCAGCAGGAGAGGACTCTTTAAAGTAGAGACACTACACACTGATATACACCTGAACATCAGCGGGAAAAGACTCTTTCAAGTAGAGACACTACACACTGATATACACCTGAACATCAGCAGGAGAGGACTCTTTAAAGTAGAGACACTACACACTGATATACACCTGAACATCAGCAAGAGAGGACCCTTTAAAGTAGAGAAACTACATACTGATATACACCTGAACATCAGCAGGAGAGGACTCTTTAAAGCAGCGAAACTACACACCGATTAACACCTGAAAATGAGGAGAATAGGGCCCCTTTGATCGAAGCACAGTGTAAATTAATTAAAGGGACAGCAGGAACCTCTGTTTTCCAGCAGAGCGTTGATGCTTTGTGATTCCGGCTTCGCAGCCATTGTGTTCAACGTTACCGAGTCCATGTCCTCCAGCACGGATCGAACCGTGTCAAAACTATTGTTCAAAGTGGTCGCTATCACACCAGTGGGGCCTGTTTTCAGCAAGCCACTACAGTAGAGACCTAGAATCAATCAATAAATCAATCAATCAATCAATCAATCAATCAATCAATCAATCAATCAATCAATCAATCAATCAATCAATGTTTATTTATATAGCCCAATATCACAAATGTTACATTTGTCTCAGTGGTCTTCACAGTGTGTACAGAATATCAGTATGACAATACGACACCCTCTGTCCTTAGACCCTCACATCGTACAAGGAAAAACTTCCGAAGAAAACCCACAGTTTAAAGGGAAAAATGGGAGAAACCTCAGGGAGAGCAGCAGAGAGGAGGGATCCCTCTCCCAGGACGGACAGACGTGCAATAGATGCCGTGTGTAAATTGAAAAGATAATACATTTGCAACATAGGTAGTCCAAATGTTTGGAAATGCATGTGTGTATAATAGGAAGATGAATCCACGAGGATATCCATCCAGGACCGATGATCCAGGACCACAGCCACGACTCGCGATCCAGGGCTCGCGATCCAGGACACAGGACCGCAGGATCATCCATGACTCCGGATCCCGGCGTATATAGACACCAAAAAGAAAGACATTTGGGGAAGCTGGGTTAATGGGAACATGAGAGTACACAGGTATAGACAGAGAGAAGGAAGAAGTAAGATGTCCCCCGACAAACTAAGCCTATATCAGCAAAACTAGAGGCTGAATCTAATCAGCCCAAACTATAAGCTTTATCAAAAAGGAAGGTCTTAAGCGCACTCTTAAAAACGGATAGGGTGTCTGCCGCCCGAACACAAACTGGAAGCTGATTCCACAAATGTGGAGCTTGATAAGAAAAGGCTCTGGCTCCCATTGTACTTTTAGAGACTCTTGGAACAACCAACAACCCTGCATTCTTGGAACGCAATGCCCTAGTAGGACAGTAGGGTATAATGAGTTCTTTAAGGTAAGATGGCGCCTGCCCATTAAGGGCTTTGTAGGCAAGAAGAAGAATTTTAAATTCTATCCTGTGTTCTATAGGGAGCCAGTGTAAGGCAGCCAGAACAGGAGTAATGTGGTCCCTTTTCCTAACTCTGGTTAGTACACGAGCTGCAGCATTTTGAATCAGCTGAAGCGACTTGACTGACTTCTTGGTACTCCCTGATAATAAAGAGTTACAATAATCCAGCCTAGAAGTAACAAATGCATGGACTAGTTTCTCTGCATCGTTTTGAGGCAAGATATGCCTGATTTTTGCAATGTTACGTAGATGGAAGTAGGCGGTCCTTGACATTGATTTTATGTGGGCGTTAAAGGATAAATCATGATCAAATATAACACCAAGATTCCTTACAGTCTCACTGGAGGCCAAATTAATGGCATCCATAGTTAGTATATCTTTACATAATTTGTTTCGTAGATTCTTCGGGCCAAGTACAATAACTTCAGATTTGGTCGTGTTTAACATCAAAAAGTTTAAGGTCATCCACGTTTTTAAGTCCTTAAGGCAGTCTTGAATTTTATTTAGATGATTAATTTCATCAGGCTTAATTGATAAATATAGTTGAGTATCATCCGCATAACAATGAAAGTTTACAGAATGATTCCTCACAATATTGCCCAACGGAAGCATATAGGAAGCATAGAAAGAAAGATAAAGGACATTTATTTTTCACTGCATGTCTGTGGAACACTACAATCACACCATTTCATGTATACCACTAAGTGTCTCTACAGGCAAAAATACCCATACAAATTGGAAAATAATTAATAAATAATTATTTTTATACATTTTAGTTTTAGTTTCTTAGTAGCATCATTATTGTTACGTCTTGAAAATTCAAGTTTCATGAGCAATCAGGTATTTTAGGTGAGGCATGACAGGAAGAGACGGAGCGGCTGCACGTTGTTGTTTGAGCCCCCTTTTTCCACCTGCCCAGTTGTGCTGTGGCAGGGACCTGCTTCCACTTGTCGTGTGCTGCTGTCCTGGCGAGATTTTACCCCGGGGGGCGTAACGGAGAGACCGGAGCGGCTTCGCGTTCGGGCTGCGGCCTGCTTTTGTAGTGGACATTTTTGAACTATATCATTCTTATTATATCTTTCATATGCTTAAACCAAATGCTTCTTATTTCCTGATGTGCTTTTACTATTATCATTATATTATATTTTCTTCTTCTTCTTCTTCAAGGCCACAGAGCTGCTATGGCTACTGAGACTCACACAGACACACAGATTCCTTACAGTCTCACTGGAGGCCAAATTAATGCCATCCATAGTTAGTATGTCTTTAGATAATTTGTTTCGTAGATTCTTCGGGCCAAGTACAATAACTTCAGTTTTGGTCGTGTTTAACATCAAAAAGTTTAAGGTCATCCACGTTTTTAAGTCCTTAAGGCAGTCTTGAATTTTATTTAGATGATTAATTTCATCAGGCTTGATTGATAAATATAGTTGAGTATCATCCGCATAACAATGAAAGTTTACAGAATGATTCCTTATAATATTGCCTAACGGAAGCATATATAATGTGAACAAAATAGGTCCGAGCACTGAGCCCTATATAACCTTTGCTTTTCCCTTGTTCTGCGCACTCTCGGGCAGACTTTCTTACACTCTGTCCGACTTGTGACATTATATTATTGTATCGTGTATTTGAAGCTTCAAATAAATAACCAAAAGACAGCTTTTCTCGATTCACCATTTATTTGTTTTGATCACAAGTGACTTGTACTCTCCAGCCGTGTTTGGGTCCTAGATTTCCATAACAAATGGCGTTGTCGGCAGGATCTCTGTATGTTCGATTGGGGACACCTCCGGACGCTGGTGGCTGCTAGCTCCGGGATCTTTGGATCCTCCTCTACCCCGACATAAACCGTACGGACGAGGGGACCAGCGCGAGGGGTGGAACCGATTGACTTCACGAGATCCAACGAACTCAAAGGGCTTTCAATACGGGTTAGGTGTACAACGTCTAAATTGTTTAAAGTTAAACGTAATTAAACTCCATGACATTTATGAGAGGGACTGCTCGAAAGCAGAGATATTTGTAATATCTGGCATCGACGGATGAAAAATAGTGTTTTTGTAACACGGAGTGTTTTGGTAACACTTTAAAAGACTTTGTTATGGGAGCAAAGCAGGGGAGGGGGTGTGTACAGCCTCCTGAGGGTCCGATTGTTGATGTCATGTGAGCAAAATATGGTGAAGGAAGTCTGTCTAAATTAAATATATGGACGGAAATGTTCGGATTTCCTAAGGGAGGTTCTTTGAGTAAATTAAAAATCAAAAACCTGGGAGATAAATTACAAGAGTATGGAGATGGGATGAAAAAGAAGAGTACAATTAAAGTAAAAGACTTGGAAAAACTGGACACTCATAGAAAGTGTTTAAAATACTGGGAGGATGAAGCAGAGTGCCGTGAAAGAAGGCAATTGGCCGCGGCAATAAAAAAGATACAGGCTGAGGATAAAGGTGAAAAGGAAGAGAAAAAGTGTTTTGTGTTTCCTCCACAATATAAACCACATGCTTCCCTCTATCCTCTGTTTTCAGGCGTGCGGGACCCTCTCCCTCACCTTGGATCCCCATTCCCCCCTTCCTCCCCCCGTCTTCTACCTGCTGAAGAGGCTGCTGGAGGGCCTGCTGCTGCTGGACCAGAGGTCAGCATACCAGCCGCCGCTGGAGCAGCTGCACAGCAAGACGCACAGAGAGGGGGCAGAGACGAAGAGAGACAGAGAAAAGAAAATGAAGAAGAAGAAGCAGGACTGGAAAAGATCCATGACAAGAGAGAGAAAAAGAAAAGAGACGCGAAGAAAGCTGAACTCTACAGAAAAGAACACCTCCAAAAAGGAATAACTACATGCTCCCCTTTCCCCGGCCAGCTGACCATGGTCCAGGCTATTACAACCACCTGGACCCAAAGTGATGGCCAGGGCAGAGAAGGGGGTTTCCGTGGCCGGGGAGGAAAAGGCAGAGGCCGCAATAACCACAATCGCTGTTTTAACTGCGGACAGACGGGTCATCGGATCGCTGAATGCCCACACGAGAAGCAGAAAAAGAACTTTTGATCGGATAAATCGGACCACAACAAAGACAATTCTTCAAACTGACAGTCGAGGGAGGGAGTGGAGGAGGAGGGAATTCGGTCGGGGGAGACGGAACCCATGCCAGCAGCATCTAACCAGGGAAGTGACACACACACACACACACACACACGCATCATACATGCTATTGAGAAATTAGAAGAATTAGAGGACATGTCTGTGGTTAAAAAGGGTACATATTTGAAATATGACAGTGAATGTTTGCGTTAAGAAATGTCCCACACATTTTTGGTTGATTCTGGGGCTACACATTCTGTGGTAAAAAAGGGTAGATTTGCCTGAATGCAAATTTAGTGGTAGATGTATTCACTCAATAGGAGCTGGGTAACTGTAGAGGAGACGTTTCTGTACCACTTCAGAGTAAAGATAACGGTGATGAGTCATCCATTTCCCACATCAGTAAAAAACAGTTATTTTATCATCTGCCTGCCCAATACATTTACTGGGCAGAGATCTGATTCTCCGGTTCGGCTTGGACCTCATTTTTCCACAAATGAGGGTCTTAAAGTCCGACAGCCATCTCCTACGATGGTTCAAAAAGTGTCATTTGATGATAAATAACTGGTGAATGTGTATCAATGGGCTGCTGACATATCCTGATTCTCAGGCGTTGTTGCGTTTGACTGGTCAACGTGGTTTTCCACCTGCTGTGTGGAGGCTTCTCATTTTGCATTGTACTGCTAACGTGGTTGAAAGATCCGTGTAAATGCTATGATGAGAGTTTTTCTGTTAGAATGTGTGAATGATGAGCTCATGTTTAAAAATGTATTGGAATTCGCTGGGTAGCGCTATCTCTGTTAGACTCACACACACACACAAGACACAACCAGCTGTGTCAAATCCCAGGGGCGGTCCACACATTTCACTAGCCAGGGGGCCCCACTGATAGATGGAGGGATTTGGGTCCAATCGTTAAAGATTGGGAGTCAGTCACTGATTGGGCACCTACACACACAGAATATGTCATGTACTCTATGTCACGTGACGTGTATCAAATGAAAATGTGCACGAACGTAGCCGTTCTGCGCACATTGCTGTTGGTTGAGGATAAGGTAATTCTCATATCTCTGAGCTTCCTGCCGCGCTTTCAGATGTGCCATACTCACTCTGGGCAGCTCACAGATATGACGTAGGGTTAATGTTCACGTTCCGTCCCGTACTCATTGAAACGTGAAGCTGTTGATGGCATTCGGCCAGTGTTTACCTCTCTGCTTAAACAAGGGGTCATTATTCCGTGTAACGATTCCAGTGTTTCCTGTCAAAGAGATCAGAGACAAACCTCCTGACGAGTGGAGATTTGTCCAGGATTTACGATGTAAATGCAGCTGTGCATGCACGCTCGTCCGGAATTCTTATCTGATTATTTCCCAAGTTCCAGCCTCTGCAACATATTTACTGCCATAGATGTCTCAAATGCATTTTTTTCAGTGTTCCGGTACACAAAGACAGTCAATTTTTGTTCACATTTGAATATAATGGTAAACCTTACACATTCACACGTTTGTGTTAAGACTAAATGTTAAAAAAGTCACTAAGCGACAGATGATGTCATTCTTGCGTATGTGTTCATAACACACGGCTGTTGTTATGCTTGCTGTGATGTTACATTAGTCCGTTCTCTGCTTGTAATTATGCCGTTACAAGCTTCAAAGTTGTATTTATCATCTGAATTTGCCGAAACAAGGTTAATATTCTGAAAGCCAATACTTTGAAGATGTATAAGTGAGGTGTCTTGAGTAGTCAAAATTACCTACAAATCATTGTACACACGTGTACATATTATTCTATTTTTATGCAGCTCTGAGCGCTGTGTGATTTTGTAGCTACAATTCAGACTAATACACTACCAGAAGTGGAATAAGTACTCAGATATTGTAGTGAAATTAGAAGTACTCAGATCTTGTACTTGAGTAAAAGTAGAAGTACCAGAGTGTTACAGTAACAGTCCTGCATTCAAAATGTTCCTCAAGTAAAAGTAGAAAAGTATTATCAGAATATAGTGAAAGTAAAGACAGTAAAAGTAGTCGTTGTGCAGATTGGTCCATTTCAGAATAATATATATGATGTGTTTTATAATGATTGATCATGAAAGTGTTCTCAAAGCTGGTGAAGGTGCAGCTAGTCTGAAGTACTTTGTAGACTGCAGGGTAGCTTGTGGATTTACTCCAGGTGGAACTAAAGTCTGATTTAACACTTGATTATATTTCACATCATTCATCCACATCTGTGAAGTAACTAAAGGTATTACATACATGTAGTGAAGGAAAAGTACACCATGTACCTATGACTTATGTTTACTGCCAACCTAAAAGTACCTCAAAAATAGTAATCAATAATGTATTGAAAAGTTATTTGCTGATTGGTTTTTATATCGGCTCAGCCAGGTTATATGGGAGGCCCAGTCTACGTACACTCTAACAAATGCCTTGGCTAAACAAAGAAAATCAAGGCAATAGGTTGCATCGATGGTTATTGAGTTAAGACAACTTCTATTGAAATGTTGTTAAAGCAACAAAGTTATTTGAGTTAGGGGAGAAGGCTTTTCCTCTACAATCAGAGGTGTTTTCAATTACCACTTACTTAATAATTGGTAGCATAAACACAAGTTTTTAAGGGATTACTCCAAAAGTTCCAACTTGTTTTACCGTATGATTTAAATATAATCTTAAATTGTATGTACTTAATTACCACATGTTGAACATGAACACATGTTTTTAAGTTGACAACCATTTATAAATTAAGTTGCTCCAAATAATATTGTATTCAATAGGGTTTTTCTCTTAGCTTTTTCATGTTTTTGCCTTTAAAGAAAGAAATTAATTGATTTCACAACAAAAAATATTAGGCAATTCATTTTTTATTTTTGAACTGCAGGTGTTTATTTCAACACATGATGTTTCAAAAGGAGAGACTTCATTTAGTTTGAACATTGCCTGAAGACGGTTGACGTACTTTCCATGGTGTGCACACCTAGACCGGACTTAAAAGACAGACAGGTTTTTATTGTTTGGACTTAAAAGACGTTCCTCTGACCAACGCTGACCTCATTTTGTATGTTGATGGGTCTGCCTCTCGCGACCAAGGGGGCACTAATCGGGTGGGTTTTTCTGTTATTTCAGATTCTGCTGTACTCCGTTCTGGACCGCTTCCATGTCACCTCTCAGCACAGGCAGCAGAGCTCATCGCACTAACTGAAGCCTGCACGTTTGCAGAAGGCAAAACCGTGACTATTTACACTGACTCACGATATGCTTTCGGGGTAGTACACGATTTTGGGGCTATTTGGAAGTGTAGACAATTTCTGAAATCTGATGGCAAACCAGTACTTAACCATGTACTAGTTGCAGGCTTACTAGACGCCATTCTGCTCCCATCTGAGGTTGCAGTCTGTAAATGTGCCGCACACGCAAGCAGTACAGACCCAGTTTCCCTAGGAAATGCGTCTGCTGACTCAGCCGCAAAGGCAGCTGCTCTGACTCCTCTCGCACCTCACGCACACTCATTTGTTAAAATCCCTGTCTCCTCCTTCACTGATAAAATGTCATCACTGACTTCCATGCAGCAGCTAGCTACGCCAGTTGAGAAGGCTCAATGGAAGGCTGCTGGGACTGTTTTTGACCCAAAATCCAGCACCTGGGTTGGCCCAAATTCCAATCCATGTCTTCCCAGACATTTTTTCCCTCATTTCGCTAAGTTGACACATGGGGTCAAAAGGGGGGATGTTAGAGTCTATTAATCAGGAGTGGTTCACAAGGGGGTTCACAGTAACAGCTCAAAAGCACTGTGAAGCATGCCTAATCTGCATTATGCAAAATTCTGGTAGACCAGTTCTACAAACTAGCAAAATGCTGTGCAGACACAGGTCTGTCATGGACACAAGCTCTGCCCAGTGTGCTGATGTACATGAGGATGCGGAAAAGAACACGGAGTCAACTCAGCCCATTTGAAATCCTTTTTGGGGCTCCTCCACAGATTGGACTCAAGGCTCCAGGATGTCCTCTTCCCTCCACAACTTTGTGTGAGGATGCTATGTTGTCATATTGTGTTAACCTATCATCCACTTTAGCGACAGCCACTGGTCCGCTTCACCGCCTTCAACCCGGCGACTTCGTGCTGATCAAGGATTTCCGGAGAAAGAGCTGGAAATCCAATCGTTGGCAAGATCCCTACCAGGTGCTTCTCGTCACTCACTTTACACCTGCTGTAGCGGAGGCCTGTATCCACCTGCTCCACCTGTCGTGCTCTACGGTGCCGAGGACGTTTTACCACGGGGATATCGCTGAGAGACCGGAGCGCCTCTATGCCTCGAGCTGGTCCTGCTTCGCCTATCCTGCTGTACTGAGGAGGTTCTGCACCGGGGATATCGCGAGGAGAACGGAGCGCCTCCACATTTCCGGCCTGCTTGCACGCCTATCCGGATGCTCTGCTGGTCTGGGAAAATGGCCCATATCGGGATTCTGCTGTGCCTGTTAACTGTTTTGTACTATGAGAAGATCTCTAGTCATTCTAAGAAGTCTACTGGATTCAGGTCTGTTCTGCCACCCGCAGTGGGCATCCCCTGCAAAGGTTCGGATGTGTTGCTCAAACAATTACCGGTTGCCTTGTCACAGTCAATCTGCTCGACAAAATATGTTTGTCTTTTTTATTTTCCTGCGATGATGGTTCTTCAGGACTGCTTCTTAAGCTCTAATCACACTCTCGCAGACTTTTCCGGTGTTTCTAAATTAGATGACAATGTATGTGTGTCATTTAAGAGGAAAAGATGCCTGTTTTTTTTGTTGTTATTACTGTCAGGAAATGTACAACCTAACCCTGGTCCGCCCAGTAGTAATAGTCAGATCGCTACTCCTGCTGATTTTAAAGCTAGGTCTGGGTTGGGTTTCATCCACTTGAATGTGCGCAGTCTGTTAGGTAAACTAGATTTTGTCCGTATCTGGGCAAAATCAACTGACGCTGACGTCATTGTCTTATCTGAAACATGGCTAAATAAGTCTATTTTGGCCTCTGACATTGCCTTAAATGGTTTTAATGTGTATCGTACCGACCGGCCTAATAAAGGTGGTGGCGTTGCAATTTATGTTAAGAATAAGCTCAGTGTAACCACATTAGTTTCCAAATCGGTCAGTAAGCAATTTGAATTTTTAGCCTTAAATATAGAAGTGGCAAATGGTCAACAGGTCATGGTGGTGGGCCGCTACAGACCCCCCTCAGCTGTCAAATACTCCTTGTCTTCACTAGCAAATCTTTTATCACAACTAGAATACAAGGAAATAGTGCTACTTGGATATTTTAACTGGGACTGGTTAACTGCAGTGTCAGAGGATTTTAAAAACCTTTGTATCTCATTGAATGTTACTCAGATTGTGGACATTCCTACTCGCCCAAATATTAAGTCCCCTAATAAATCCTCCCTAATTGATCTCATTTTAACTAATGTTGATCATAAATATTCGTCTGTGGGAGTATTTGCAAATGATCTGAGCGATCACTGTGTTGTAGCCACAATTAGGGACACTAAGGTCCAAAAGGTTAAACCTCGCATTATCATCAAGAGAGACAAAACACATTTTGTGGAGCAGGGTTTTGTGCATGATCTGTTTGATTTTGATTGGGGTAAAATCGATCTGTGTGCTGATGTAGAAACCGCATGGTCTTATTTTTATCTTGGTTTTATGGAGATCATTGATAGACATGCACCCCTGCGTACATTTAGAGTAAAGGGACGAGACAATCCTTGGTTTTCTGCTGAGCTGTCTAGTCTCCTTCATGAGAGAAACAAGGCCTGGGCAAAGGCTAGAAAATCAGGCTCAGAGATAGAATGGCTGCGTTTTAGGCAGCTAAGGAATAGCTTCACTTCAAATGTCAAAAGTGCAAAGTTGAAGTACTATTTGTCAGTTACCACAGAAAACCTAAATAATCCTAGGAAATTTTGGAAAGCAATAAAATCGATATCAACCGGTGAGATCCGTAATGAGCTACCTCCGTGCCTCACCACAGCATCTGGCTCTATATCGGACAGGGCCACTATGCTAAATTGCTTTAATGAGCATTTTGTGTCCTGTGGTTCTCTATTTGATTCTGTCACTAACTCTGCTTCTGTGAACACTATAGTCTGTGACTCTGAACAACGTGGTCTGGAAAACCCTTTCAGTTTTACCCCTTTTACTGTTGATGTTGTTCATGAAGCCTTATCTAAGCTAGATCCTAGGAAACCGGCTGGCCCGGATAACTTAGAACCTTTCTTTTTAAAGATAGCTGCAGATTTTATTGCTCCACCTCTTACTTCTCTTTTTAACCTCTCCCTTAGCACAAATACAATTCCAAAAGTATGGAAGTCTGCTTATGTCTTGCCTTTACTGAAAGGAGGGGAGGCAACTATTTTAAATAACTATAGGCCAATCTCTAAATTGTCAGTTCTGGCTAAGGTTCTTGAACGCCTAGTTAGTGAACAGGTAAAGGAGTTTTTATGTACAAATGACATCCTGTCTAATCATCAGTCAGGCTTCAGAAAGAAACACAGCACCATCACTGCCACAATGAAAGTGGTGAATGACATTACTAGTATTTTAGATAATAAGCAGAGTTGTGCAGCTCTGTTTATTGACCTTTCCAAAGCGTTTGACACCGTTGATCATCTCATCTTAAAGCAGAGGCTACTCAGTATTGGCATATCCAGCCTTGCAGTGGGGTGGTTTGTGAACTACCTCTCTGAAAGGTCCCAATTCAGTTCTCTGAATTAAAGCTTCTTTTAAATGTGGATAAAACCAAGGTAATGCTCTTTTCAAAAGCAAAAAAGACACCAGAGCCTGTTTTAGATATTGTAACTACGCAAGGAACAAAACTTGAAGTTGTTGCCTGTTACAAATACCTTGGTATCTGGCTTGATGATTGTCTCTCTTTTAAACTTCATGTCAATAACCTGCTAAAAAAGCTGAGGGTTAGGCTAGGGTTCTTTTTCAGAAACAAGTCCTGTTTCTCGCTGGAGGCCAGGAAAAGGCTAGTCACTGTGACCTTTTTACCTGTGCTGGACTATGGGGATCTGGTCTATATGAATGCACCTGCCAATTGCCTGGTCAAGTTAGATGCTGCGTATCACAGTGCACTGAGATTTGTGACAAACTGTAAAGCATTAACCCATCACTGTACCCTGTATGCAAGGGCTGGTTTGCTTTCACTAACTGTACGGAGGCTCAGTCACTGGTACATTTTTATATACAAAGCCATGCTAGGGAAACTTCCATCTTATATCTGCTCCCTGATCTCACGGAGAATTGTAAGTGGCTACTGCCTGAGATCGAATGCTGTGGTTTTATTAAATGTGCCAACTGCTAGGACTGTCTTAGGGAAGACAGCTTTTAGATGCGCAGCTCCTCTGTCTTGGAATAGTCTGCAAATTAAATGGAAACTGAACAATCTGGTGCCACTAAATGTTTTTAAAGCTCGGTTGGATGCTACTCAATCGGAAGCTGTTGGTACCTGTTTATGTGGATAATTTTGTAAATGATGCTGTATGATGTCCTTTTGTTGTTCTGTTTATGCTTTTATGTTTCATGTAGAACTACTTGAACAGGTCTCCCTTGGAAAAGAGATCAATGATCTCAATGGGATTTTATCTGTATAAATAAAGGTTTGAAATTAAATGAAATGAAGGAAGAAGGCTATAAAATAACCCTGTTTTCTTTTCTTCTACAAAATATGTGTTTAGGGAAGGGGGTTGTAAAATGTGGTGATTGCATTTTTAGTTTTCTGAAGAGGAGGGATATTTTGGATATTTACTATAACTTTTTCAGAGTTTTTACCTTGTGTGAAATTGTTTTTAGGCAACAATATAAAATGTTAATAAAGATCTTTGTTTTTCAGGGGGAGGGCTTGTTATTTGTTGTAGTTGCTATACCCTCTCAAATGCAATATTCCTTTACTGATTTGAACATAATGTGAATTTAAAAAGATGGTCTCTAGTAATCATAAATGCACAACAAGCTCCATGAAAAACTCCTCATTCTCAGAGTTTAATCTCAGATAAATGGTGTTTTCTTCTGTGCAGAGAGACAATCAGTGCTGATCAGCAGCAGCTGCTGGAGGTTTCTCTCCTTTAAAGCTGGCTGGTGCTCAGGCAACAATCTCTTGGAAAACTGCAGAGATAGCAGCTGTTTGGATGCTCGTCTGTGTGCTGACTGTTTGTCTGGCCAGAGGTATTTACCTGTTTGATAATTGTGTTGAAGATGAAGGAATAATGTTTGATTCAACAGCATGTTTCCTACAGATCTGTCTCCCAATGAGATCTCCTTAAAGAAAGCCTCTGCACTTTTCCAGTCGATGGAGTCCATGTTGGAGCGAGAAGCTGGCGAAGGTGAGTCATGTCTTTTCTCTTTTACTGATCTTCATGGGATAAGAAAGTCAACAGATGCTATATTAAAAAAACTTTTGAGGTACTTTGCCATTTTAAAAACAATTGTATTAGAGTACAGGTATAAAGGGACATATTGCCACCTAACTTAATTTACCTCACAGTTTTAGTAAACATTTTCAAAATGATTTATTTAAAATTAAACTACAACAGATTACTAAAAGCTGTTTTGTTAAGGCTTGTATAACTTGATAACTTAAAGGGAAATTGAGCGGTAAAAAAAGGTTGCCTATCTCTGTCACTTTAGACTTTTAGAGGAAGGTGCCGTGGTAATTGTAGTCTTTTATAATCTGTTGACTACAGACGTCACGATGGAGTGGCCTTTTTTCATAAAAACAAAATACAGGATCAAAGTCTTGAGAAGCTAAAATAAATTACATTTCTGTGAAGTTTTAATGAAAGGTATTTTTCAGTTCAAATGGCGACCAACGAAGTGGAAGCTGAGGCGTCACGTCACCAGAACGTTCACCACGACGGGGTCAACGAGACGGATAACGTTCGCCACGACGTGATCAACGAGACGGATAACGTTCGCCACGACGTGATCAACGAGACGGATAACGTTCGCCACGACATGATCAACGAGACGGATAACGTTCGCCACGACGGGGTCAACCAGACGGATAACGTTAGCCACGACGTGGTCAACCAGACGGATAACGTTCGCCACGACGGGGTCAACGAGACGGATAACGTTCGCCACGACGGGGTTAACGAGACGGATAACGTTCGCCACGACGGGGTCAACTCAACGAGACGGATAACGTTCGCCACGACGGGGTCAACGAGACGGATAACGTTCGCCACGACGGGGTCATCGAGACGGAAAACGTTCGCCACGACGGGGTCAATGAGACGGATAACGTTCGTCACGACGGAGTCAACGAGTTGGATAACGTTCTCTACAACGGGGTCAACGAGTTGGATAACGTTCTCCACGAGGGGGTCACAGAGACGGATAACGTTCGCCACGACGGGGTCAACGAGACGGATAACGTTCGCCACGACGGGGTCAACGAGACGGATAACGTTCGCCAAGACGGGGTCATCGAGACGGAAAACGTTCGCCACGACGGGGTCAATGAGATGGATAACGTTCGTCACGACGGAGTCAACGAGTTGGATAACGTTCTCTACAACGGGGTCAACGAGTTGGATAACGTTCTCTACAACGGGGTCAACGAGACGGATAACGTTCGCCACGACGGGGTCAACGAGACGGATAACGTTCGCCACGACGGGGTCAACGAGACGGATAACGTTCGCCACGACGGGGTCAACGCGACGGATAACGTTCGTCACGACGGGGTCAACGAGACGGATAACGTTCGCCACGACGGGGTCAACGAGACGGATAACGTTCGCCACGACGGGGTCAACGAGACGGATAACGTTCGCCACGACGGGGTTAACGAGACGGATAACGTTCGCCACGACGGGGTAAACGAGACGGATAACGTTCGCCACGACGGGGTAAACGAGACGGATAACGTTCGCCACGACGGGGTCTACGAGACGGAAAACGTTCGTCACGACGGGGTCAACCAGACGGATAACGTTCGCCACGATGGGGTCAACGAGACGGATAACGTTCGCCACGATGGGGTCAACGAGACGGATAACGTTCGCCACGACGGGGTCAACGAGACGGATAACGTTCGCCACGACGGGGTCAACGAGACGGCGATGATCGAGCTTTTATCTTTGCCATAAAATAAAACTTTCATTTAGAAATCTGTTTTCTTTTCCAAATATCAAAACTTTATTTTTAGAGTATGTTATACTATTTTTCGTGTATTTCTGCTTTAAAATGTCCTTAATATTCAAATGTGACAGAACTGCTGGTAAAACATCAGTTTTTTTTAATCCATTAGTCAAACTTGGATTATTTTTGTTCAATGTCATGTTTTAGACCAGTGGACAGAATTTATAGAATCTGTATTTAGGGTTTTCTTTTACAAAATCTCCGTAGACCTAAATATTTCAAATGCAACGGAAAGAAATGCTCCTTCAAGACGGGAATGAGAGGATATAAATCATGATTTATTCATAAAAGATCTGTTTCAGTGCAAACATTTGCAAAATATAATTTATATTCAGTATTTTTCCTGAACAGTGTCCCATGTCTATTGGGGAAACAGTTTTTGAAATGAGTCAAGTATTGTGTAAGCAAACCAAAAGCATAATGGGGGCTCTTTAGAGCAAAAATATCATGAAATAAACATTTGAACGGTAACTCCCACTCAATACCGAACAAATTATTCATTTGGGGTTGACAAATAATGAAGTTTCCCTTTTTAAAATACATTATATTAGAGTGGAGTTGAATATGTATAGCATCTAATGGAGAATTGTCTTTAAAGTTGGCACATCAGGAAACTTAGTTTTTCAGTGCTTTGGATTGATAGAAAGTTGAACGAAAACTAAGAGCTTAACGGGTAAACTGCAGTACCTAATGGCTTTTATTACGAATAATTTAATGTCATTATTTCTGTCATTGATCCCAGACAGGACGGAATGAAATGTTGTCGTCTTCAGGTTATTTTCCAGCCACCAGTAGCATTTCCTCTACAGTCAGCGGTTTTTCTCGGGGTTTCACCAATCACCACCCCCCTCCGAACTTCCTCACTGTCAATCTTCTCCCACTTGGAGAAAGTCACTGTTTTCACTCCTGCAGGGCACAAAATCAGAGTCCGTAACATGCATTTACTAAATTAACCCTGAGCCTCGGAATCTAATTAAATCTTAAATTATGTTTTAAGGCATATAGCACATTTATTTATTTCTAAATATCAGTGTATATAGTGTGTAGCCCAAACACACAGAGTAAGACCTTAAGGACTAAAATCTCCTTAAGTGCATACATCTGACTTTATCCATCAGATTCTCTCATTGTTGCCCTATGGGATAAATACATGCTATGGTCCTGGTTCCCAAAAACATTGGACTCCTTTGTTAAACTTCCAGAACATAGTGACATCACTATGAAACACTCACGCTCCTATTGTCTAGCGCTCCAACACATTGTATGTGTTACGGCCCGTCCACACTACAGCTTGGACAGCTTCAAAAATGGTTTCCAACGCGTCTGCCCATTCACTTTGAATGGGGTGACGTCACTTTTCGCCGAACTGCATTGTGGGAAGCAGAGCGGAGCTTTCCTGGCGTTTCAGGCTGCAAAGGTCCAGCAATGTTCAACTTTTGAAGCTTCTGAAGCTTTCGGTGGAAGCGTCAGCCAATCAAATCATATGCCAGTACAAGCTCTAGCCAATCAAACCGCTGCTTGTGTGTCAGGGGCGGGAGATTCATGTGATTGGTTGTTGGTCGAGCTTCAGACACGCCCAGCTCCAAGCATTTTTTGAAGCTGTATTGTGGACGGGCCGTTAGGCTAACGGAGCGTCCACACTACAGCTTCAAAAAAAGCTTGGAGCTGGGCGTGTCTGAAGCATGGGGATTTTATTCAAGCAACACGATCAACAACCAATCACATGAATCTCCCGCCCCCGACATACAAAGCAAAAAACCCCGGGGATTTTATGGGAGCAATATATATATAAACTCCCCAAACAGGCGAAAACCTACCAGTTTCACCCACTGTCTCTGCCACCTCCCTCCATGCCTGGTTCCTCCGGTTTGTATCCCGGTAGGTGAAGAGGGTCTGGTCATACAAAACCGGGTGATTGCTACGGCGATAGTTAGTCTCTCCTCCAACTTTTTTTGAAATATAGAAATGAACGGCGGGATATCTCTCCCAGCTTAGACGCGGTTTGATTGGCTACGGCTTCAGCTGTCAGATTTTCAGAAACGGGATTTGATTGGCTGGCGCTGGCTACTCCGGCGTCTCCGGCGTCAGAAGTTGAACATTGTTCAACTTCTGACGCCGGAGACGGCGGAGACGGACCGCTCTGCTACCCACAATTCAGTTCGGCGAAAAAGCGAGGCAACGTGACGTCACCCCATTGAAAGTGAATGTGCAGATTGGAGTTTTCGAAGGCTGTCGACGCTGTGGTGTGGACGGGCCGTAAGGGGCAGGACTGCTCTATACACCTGCACATCAGCAGGAGAGGACTCTTTAAAGTAGAGACACTACACACTGATATACACCTGAACATCAGCAAGAGAGGACCCTTTAAAGTAGAGAAACTACATACTGATATACACCTGAACATCAGCAGGAGAGGACTTTTTAAAGCAGAGAAACTACACATCGATAACCACCTGAAAATGAGGAGAATAGGGCCCCTTTGATCGAAGCACAGTGTAAATTAATTAAAGGGACAGCAGGAACCTCTGTTTTCCAGCAGAGCGTTGATGCTTTGTGATCCCGGCTTCGCAGCCAATGTGTTCAACGTTCCCGAATCCATGTCCTCCAGCACGGATCGAACCGTGTCAAAACTATTGTTCAAAGTGGTCGCTATCACACCAGTGGGGCCTGTTTTCAGCCAGCTACTACAGTAGAGACTTAGAAAGAAAGATAAAGGACATTTATTTTTCACTGCATGTCTGTGGAACACTACAATCACACCATTTCATGTATACCACTAAGTGTCTCTTCAGACAAAAATACCCATACAATTGGAAAATAATTCATAAATAATTATTTGTATACATTTTAGTTTTAGTTTCTTAGTAGCATCATTATTGTTACGTCTTGAAAATCCAAGTTTCATGAGCAATCAGGTATTTTAGGTGAGGCATGACAGGAAGAAGGCTATAAAATAACCCTGTTTTCTTTTCTTCTACAAAATATGTGTTTAGGGAAGGGGGTTGTAAAATGTGGTGATTGCATTTTTAGTTTTCTGAAGAGGAGGGATATTTTGGATATTTACTATAACTTTTTCAGAGTTTTTACCTTGTGTGAAATTGTTTTTAGGCAACAATATAAAATGTTAATAAAGATCTTTGTTTTTCAGGAGGAGGGCTTGTTATTTGTTCTAGTTGCTATACCCTCTCAAATGCAATATTCCTTTACTGATTTCAACATAATGTGAATTTAAAAAGATGGTCTCTAGTAATCATAAATGCACAACAAGCTCCATGAAAAACTCCTCATTCTCAGAGTTTAATCTCAGATAAATGGTGTTTTCCTCTGTGCAGAGAGACAATCAGTGCTGATCAGCAGCAGCTGCTGGAGGTTTCCCTCCTTTAAAGCTGGCTGGTGCTCAGGCAACACTCTCTTGGAAAACTGCAGAGATAGCAGCTGTTTGGATGCTCGTCTGTGTGCTGACTGTTTGTCTGGCCAGAGGTATTTACCTGTTTGATAATTGTGTTGAAGATGAAGGAATAATGTTTGATTTAACAGCATGTTTCCTGTCCACAGTCTCTGGTTTTCCAGCTGGTGAATATAAGCTGCAGAGGAGACTGAGAGTTGAAAACATTTCATTTTATGCAGTGTTTCTTCTCTCTGTCTGACACTAACTTTTAATTATACTGTGTCCTACAGATCTGTCTCCCAATGAGATCTCCTTAAACAAAGCCGTTGCACTTTTCCGGTCAATGGAGTCCATGTTGGAGCGAGAAGCTGGCGAAGGTGAGTCATGTCTTTTCTCTTTTACTAATCTTCATGGGATAAGAAAGTCAACAGATGCTATATTAAAAAAACTTTTGAGGTACTTTGCCATTTTAAAAACAATTGTATTAGAGTACAGGTATAAAGGGACATATTGCCACCTAACTTAATTTACCTCACAGTTTTAGTAACTTTAAAAACATTTTCAAAATGATTTATTTAAAATTAAACTACAACAGATTACCAAAAGCTGTTTTGTTAAGGCTTGTATAACTTGATAACTTAAAGGGAAATTGAGCGGTAAAAAAAGGTTGCCTATCTCTGTCACTTTAGACTTTTAGAGGAAGGTGCCGTGGTAATTGTAGTCTTTTATAATCTGTTGACTACAGACGTCACGATGGAGTGGCCTTTTTTTCATAAAAACAAAATACAGGATCAAAGTCTTGAGAAGCTAAAATAAATTACATTTCTGTGAAGTTTTTAATGAAAGGTATTTTTCAGTTCAAATGGCGACCAACGAAGTGGAAGCTGAGGCGTCACGTCACCAGAACGTTCGCCACGACGGGGTCAACGAGACGGATAACGTTCACCACGACGTGATCAACGAGACGGATAACGTTCGCCACGACATGATCAACGAGACGGATAACGTTCTCCACAACGGGGTCATCGAGACGGATAACGTTCGCCATGACGGGGTCAACGAGACGGATAACGTTCGCCACGACGGGGTCAACGAGACGGAAAACGTTCGCCACGACGGGGTCAACGAGACGGAAAACGTTCGCCACGACGGGGTCAACCAGACGGATAACGTTCGCCACGACGGGGTCAACCAGACGGATAACGTTCGCCACGACGGGGTCAACCAGACGGATAACGTTCGCCACGACGGGGTCAACGAGACGGATAACGTTCGCCACGACGGGGTCAACGAGACGGATAACGTTCGCCACGACGGGGTCAACGAGACGGATAACGTTCGCCACGACGGGGTTAACGAGACGGATAACGTTCGCCACGAGGGGGTTAACGAGACGGATAACGTTCGCCACGACGGGGTAAACGAGACGGATAACGTTCGCCACGACGGGGTCTACGAGACGGAAAACGTTCGTCACGACGGGGTCACCAGACGGATAACGTTCGCCACGATGGGGTCAACGAGACGGATAACGTTCGCCACGATGGGGTCAACGAGACGGATAACGTTCGCCACGACGGGGTCAACGAGACGGATAACGTTCGCCACGACGGGGTCAACCAGACGGATAACGTTCGCCACGACGGGGTCAACCAGACGGATAACGTTCGCCACGACGGGGTCAACCAGACGGATAACGTTCGCCACGACGGGGTCAACGAGACGGATAACGTTCGCCACGACGGGGTCAACGAGAACGGATAACGTTCGCCACGACGGGGTCAACGAGACGGATAACGTTCGCCACGACGGGGTTAACGAGACGGATAACGTTCGCCACGAGGGGGTTAACGAGACGGATAACGTTCGCCACGACGGGGTAAACGAGACGGATAACGTTCGCCACGACGGGGTCTACGAGACGGAAAAACGTTCGTCACGACGGGGTCAACCAGACGGATAACGTTCGCCACGATGGGGTCAACGAGACGGATAACGTTCGCCACGATGGGGTCAACGAGACGGATAACGTTCGCCACGACGGGTCAACGAGACGGATAACGTTCGCCACGACGGGGTCCACGAGACGGATAACGTCGCACGACGGGGTCAACGAGACGGCGATTATCGCGCTTTTATCTTTGCCATAAAATAAAACTTTCATTAATAAATCTGTTTTCTTTTCCAAATATCAAAACTTTATTTTTAGAGTATGTTATACTATTTTTCGTGTATTTCTGCTTTAAAATGTCCTTAATATTCAAATGTGACAGAACTGCTGGTAAAACATCAGTTTTTTTTAATCCATTAGTCAAACTTGGATTATTTTTGTTCAATGTCATGTTTTAGACCAGTGGACAGAATTTATAGAATCTGTATTTAGGGTTTTCTTTTACAAAATCTCCGTAGACCTAAATATTTCAAATGCAACGGAAAGAAATGCTCCTTCAAGACGGGAATGAGAGGATATAAATCATGATTTATTCATAAAAGATCTGTTTCAGTGCAAACATTTGCAAAATATAATTTGGTCTCCAAGCATTCACTAGTCTTCTAAAGAGAAACTTCAGTATTTTTCCTGAACAGTGTCCCATGTCTATTGGGGAAACAGTTTTTGAAATGAGTCAAGTATTGTGTAAGCAAAACAAAAGCATAATGGGGGCTCTTTAGAGCAAAAATATCATGAAATAAACATTTGAACGGTAACTCCCACTCAATACCGAACAAATTATTCATTTGGGGTTGACAAATAATGAAGTTTCCCTTTTTAAAATACATTATATTAGAGTGGAGTTGAATATGTATAGCATCTAATGGAGAATTGTCTTTAAAGTTGGCACATCAGGAAACTTAGTTTTTCAGTGCTTTGGATTGATAGAAAGTTGAACGAAAACTAAGCGCTTAACGGGTAAACTGCAGTACCTAATGGCTTTTATTACGTATAATTTAATGTCATTATTTCTGTCATTGATCCCAGACAGGACGGAATGAAATGTTGTCGTCTTCAGGTTATTTTCCAGCCACCAGTAGCATTTCCTCTACAGTCAGCGGTTTTTTTTTCTCGGGGTTTCACCAATCACCACCCCCCTCCGAACTTCCTCACTGTCAATCTTCTCCCACTTGGTGAAAGTCACTGTTTTCACCCCTGCAGGGCACAAAATCAGAGTCCGTAACATGCATTTACTAAATTAACCCTGAGCCTCGGAATCTAATTAATCTTAAATTATGTTTTAAGGCATATAGCACATTTATTTATTTCTAAATATCAGTGTATATAGTGTGTAGCCCAAACACACAGAGTAAGACCTTAAGGACTAAAATCTCCTTAAGTGCATACATCTGACTTTATCCATCAGATTCTCTCATTTTTGCCCTATGGGATAAATGCATGCTATGGTCCTGGTTCCCAAAAACATTGGACTCCTTTGTTCACTTCCAGAACATAGTGACATCACTATGAAACACTCACGCTCCTATTGTCTAGCGCTCCAACACATTGTATGTGTTACGGCCCGTCCACACTACAGCTTCGACAGCTTCAAAATGGTTTCCAACGCGTCTGCCCATTCACTTTGAATGGGGTGACGTCACTTTTCGCCGAACTGCATTTTGGGAAGCAGAGCGGAGCTTTTCTGGCGTTTCAGGCTGCAAAAGTTGAGCAATGTTCAACTTTTGAAGCTTCTGAAGCTTTCGGTGGAAGCGTCAGCCAATCAAATCATATGCCAGTACAAGCTCTAGCCAATCAAAACTGCTGCTTGTGTGTTGTGAAAGAAACTTCTGATCAGCAATGTGATGAAAGAATGGAAAACTGGAAACTGCTTAATCATCCACTGAAGTTTATTGAGAGTCACACGGCCGGGAGCGTTCACAAGATATTTCACACAACGTTCATCATGTCAAGACCAAGTCAACACTGAGGAATATACAGAAGCACAGCACAGATCTACACAGAAGAAAAGGAGTGACCTATATTCGCGCGCTTTCCATCCTAATCGATACCAGACATGTTAAAGACAAAGAACCGATCTGTTAAAGCCCATCCGCGCATGGTCCACACTTCCCCCACAGGAAGGCAGGGCGCCTCTTGACCTGTGCCCTCCTCAAGTTACAGGCAAGAGCATAGGCGATTTAATGAAAAACATATCTTTGAAATAACAGATTCTCAGAAAAGCTGAGAATCACGAGACACAAACAGATCACATTAAAATATTCTTTAACAGATCCTTCCTTTTATCAATTTATTGATAACCAATTAACATTAGTCTAAGAATATTTCAGTCACTACTTAAATCAAATAAAACGTCCTCAGAGTTGTGTGGGATCCCATTACATTAATTACATCAAAAGCAGAGTAAGATTGAAACACTCAATCACAATGGTTGATACAGACAACCACAATAGAAAAATCATCTCTCTTCAGTGTTTGATTTCTTTTGTCAAAAGGCACATAATAACACACATGCAATACAAAAATATAATAGTAAAATATATGTTTCAAAAACAAGATCTTTTATCATTTATCACTCAGTTAATCTCATTCATCAAACACAAATTCAAAATCAGCTTACATCTTAAATATTTACTTCAAGGCAATTACTTATTAAAACACAATTAGAATTTAGGATTATAAGAAATCCAATTGAGATATACAATCAGAATCATGAGGGATCCAGTTAAGATTCCCAGTTAAGGTATAAATTCACAGTGATGTATCGATCAATCTGTAATCTGTAAAGGTACAGTGTCCTCAATCTTTAACATTACCTTACGTTTACTTCAATACACTTATCAAGAGTAAGGCACTTTACTACATACATTTTATTCAAATACATTTGTTCAAAATCTGTAAAGGAAAAGTCAGACATTTTATTGTAACAACCTGAGGAAGGAAAAATCAAAAACATCTGTTCTTTATTCAAGGGAAAATCAAAACATCTATTCTTTATTCTGAGTGTCAACTTTAATCAATTTATCAATCGCTGAAAGGAGGTACCCATGGTACAGGAACTGCGATGGAGACCCATGGATCTGGAAGGTCAGCGTCGTACATCAACATTGTGTCATCTACAGTAGAATACCCCACTAGCCTCTGTGGGGCCTGGAGGGCAGTCTTGACAACCCTGCGTATTGGCTAATTTAACTACAGTGATCAAACAAATCACTAGGTTTAGCACAACCAAGATAAACACTGCAACAGTAACAACAAATGTAACCAACCCCGCTCCCCAGGATCCAAGGGTTCGACTTAAATCCCCAAATGTAAACCCATGAGTTTCATGCAATTCTTTTATCCCGTTAGCAGTATCATGAATCATATTCATAACTTCCGGTGTGGCATCAGATACAAAGGAACAGCACTCCGCACCAATTACTTTACATGCGCCTCCCTGGGCAGCTAAGAGGAGGTCCAGCGCCATGCGATTCTGTAGTGCTACTGTCCTAACTTCTTGTAATTCTTTGTGTTCAGCTAACATTGCTGTGTTAGATACATTTAGATGATTTTCCACTACTTTGGATAATGCCATGATTTCCTGCTGACTAACATAAATGCCGTACCAAGGCAAAAATAGGCTCGCTATCTGTTGTCCTTTTGTAATGGACCTGCTGTTCCTGTGTAGAGAGGGAAGTATCGCTGCAATCTCATTTGCCTCTACTTTACGGATTAAAGGAATTAGGTAGGCTAGATAACAGGTGCCATAAAAAATGTCATAGGGCACACAGCCATATTCTCGGTCCCCACAAACTAAGTAAACTCTCTGTGGGAGGGGAATTCTGGCTAATTTTACCCTCACTATGGTATTACAGTCGCTGTGTCCCACATCTGGAGAGGTGTGAGATCCTGCTTCATTCTGGAAACAGATGGACACATTCTTCCATTCATGTACTACAATTGGGGGAACATATATTGAACAGTCACATGTAGGGGGATTGCCTAGGGGTATTGGTTGCATACAATCATGTATTTTAACCTCAACGGAGTCCACTGTTCTGGAGCCAAACCAGGGTACTACTGTCACTAAAGCTTCAGCCAATAAAGATGCCATGTGTGGTTGTTTTGTGCATGTTGGACTTGTGGAATTAACCGAACAATTTGTTTGTACCAGAGCTAACTGGAATCTGTATTCAAAAGCTAGGTTAATGTATTTCTTCACATATATTAGTTTTAAAAACATCAATCGTTTGAAACCGTCAGGCAGGTAATTTTTATTTACTGTCTCAACAATGAGAGAGACTAAACCCTCATACTGTTACGGTTTATCAGAGTCTGTTGGATATGAAGGAGTGTAGCAGTCCTCAGCCTTATCGCTAATTCTGGGATAAATATCATTCCAGCTGACTAATTTATAGTCCGCTTTTGTAAAAGGAATTGGGCTAAAACATAGGAGAATGCATAGATTCTGGCAGTGGAGTGGATAGAACATTTGTTTTTTCTATCTGGTCCAGACATTTGCATGCAGTAGCACCTGGATTGGGAACCTGGTAATCTGGTTTCCTCACTCTACATGTTGCCTTATCCCTTATCAGTGTCTTAACCTGTTCTCTAGTGCTACACCACAGTTCTGGGGGGGCATGTCTTCAATGGTGTTGAGTGCTATTCTCAACCCTCCGATGCGACACTGTCCGTACGGTACTGGTCCATTGGATATATCTCCCACGTTGAGTGAACTAAGGACACATCAAATATAATAATACAGTTAGATGGATCACATATTGAAGCTGGACAGTTAAAAGAAACAGTCTCTGACTTATGATCAGGGATGGAGACAATCCTCCTGATTCTTCCTCCTTTTCTCTCTCGTTGTGTCTCTTGCACCATTCTGAATGTCTGTGTGGTGATTGGATACAACCTGTCCTTGTTGCTAGGCACTGATTTTGCCCGTTGGTGTCATTTTGCCCTCAGGGTCTGGGCCCTGAGTGGTCAAGTCGTCTGCGCTCGTAGATAAGAGCACCTTATTTTCTTCCTCAGACGGGCGAGATCCCTCGTCACCTGTCGTTGGGATTTACACAGCTCCATCTAGCAGGGCATCCTTGGCCAGGTACAGAAGACCCAGCATGACGATGATGATGACTGCCTTCACACGCCAGCATCCGGTAGAGGAGAGAGACGACATCTGGTAGCGTGAATCCACTCCGGTCTCCCTTGTACAGAATATTTCCTTTCTGACTATTCTGTTGTGAATGCTCACAAAGTAACGATGTGAACGGCATAACTTTATTCCAATCCAAGCTTCTTCCAACAATTCCAGACGGCATATTGGGGGAAAACATGTGAGTGTAATGGCTGTCTGTAATAGGATTTTTTGGAAGTATGTTGGTGCGTGAATTATTTGTCCTCTTACCAACCGAATCGTTTGTGGAGACAGTATTACCCATGTTTAATGGTTAGTACAATAAAACAAACACTGCAATTAGACAAACAAACATAAACTCTCAACAACCATCAGCGTGACAAAAAAACAAAACTCTTCCAGCTTAGTTTTAATCTGAATTAGGGAGACTTTCAGAGGGGGTTAGAGAAATATCTGTTTAATTATGAGTGCCTTCTTACTCAGAATCTTGTATTCAGCAATCCATATATGACATTCTCACACCACGTTTAACCACTTTCTTTAGTTCAAAAATGGCAATAATCGCGGAAAATAATGACTATTTACTGTTCCAATCTGTTGAAGAGCAATAACTAATTTATTCTCAAATCAACAACCACTATGCTTATTTTAGTGGTGCTTTGCTTTTTTCGTCCAAAAGCATAGACTTTAATTTTTTCTCACTCTTTCTTCCCAAAAAAACAACAGCTAAATTCAGCAATTCATATATGACATTCTCACACCACGTTTAACCACTTTCTTTAGTTCAAAAATAGCAATAATCGCGGAAATAATGACTATTTGCTATTCCTCTCTGTTTGTCTGCATGCGCCTCTCCACAGGGGGGAGAGAATCGGCAGTGCAGCAGGAATGCTGTTGATTTAGGCAATTTATCCTCTGAAATCTCCTGAATTCGGCGATTTGTTTCAATACAAATCTATCACATTGCTTCTAATGCAGAAGCTCCACTTTACTGATGCTCTCTTTCAAGGTCTCTCCAAATATTTGCTGTGTGTAATTGTCCGGTGATTTAATTCCGAGAATCACACAGAGGAAATCGATGAAAGTCGATATTCCGAGGTTATTTATTAGCCCCAAATATTCTCATTGTTTTTACATGGGCCGTGTTTGTTCTGTAAGCACATGCCCCAGCAACAACCATGGGGAAAATCGGCCAGGACAACGTCCCCTTTTGACATCGATTCCCCAAGGTTATGATTAATCCTCCGAATGTAAATGAGTAGAGAAACCAAAAAAAATTGCAGCAGCTCAGTTCTTTCAGGTAATTTATAATACCGTCAATCACAGACACTGGCAAGCCAATCTCAAAATAGAAATTTACTTACCAGCCTCTGAAGATCTTTTGGTATCCTGTCGTGACGCCAATGTGTGAAAGAAACTTCTGATCAGCAATGTGATGAAAGAATGGAAAACTGGAAACTGCTTAATCATCCACTGAAGTTTATTAATAGTCACACGGCCGGGCGCGTTCACAAGATATTTCACACAACTTTCATCATGTCAAGACCAAGTCAACACTGAGGAATATACAGAAGCACAGTGCAGATCTACAGAGAAGAAAAGGAGTGGCCTATATTCGCACGCTTTCCATCCTAATCGATACCAGACATGTTAAAGAAAAAGAACCGGTCTGTTAAAGCCATCCGCGCATGTTCCACACTTCCCCCACAGGATGACAGGGCGCCTCTTGACCTGTGCCCTCCTCAAGTTACAGGCAAGAGCATAGATGACTTAATGAAAAACATATCTTTGAAATAACAGATTCTCAGAAAAGCTGAGAATCACGAGACACAAACAGATCACATTAAAATATTCTTTAACATGTGTCAGGGGCGGGAGATTCATGTGATTGGTTGTTGGTCGAGCTTCAGACACGCCCAGCTCCAAGCATTTTTTGAAGCTGTATTGTGGACGGGCCTATACACCTGAACATCAGCAGGAGAGGGACTCTTTAAAGTAGAGACACTACACACTGATATACACCTGAACATCAGCAAGAGAGGACGCTTAAATAGAGAGAAACTACATACTGATATAAACCTGAACATCAGCAGGAGAGGACTCTTTAAAGCAACGAAATTACACACCGATTAACACCTGAAAATGAGGAGAATAGGGCCCCTTTGATCGAAGCACAGTGTAAATTATTAAAGGGACAGCAGGAACCTCTGTTTTCCAGCAGAGCGTTGATGCTTTGTGATCCCGCTTCGCAGCCATGTGTTCAACGTTCCCGAGTCCATGTCCTCCAGCACGGATCGAACCGTGTCAAAACTATTGTTCAAAGTGGTCGCTATCACACCAGTGGGGCCTGTTTTCAGCCAGCTACTACAAGTAGAGACCTAGAAAGAAAGATAAAGGACATTTATTTTTCACTGCATTGCTGTGGAACACTACAATCACCACCATTTCATGTATACCACTAAGTGTCTCTTCAGGCAAAAATACCCATAACAATTGGAAAATAATTCATAAATAATTATTTTTATACATTTTACTTTTAGTTTTCTTAGTAGCATCATTATTGTTACGTCTTGAAAATGCAAGTTTCATGAGCAATCAGGTATTTTAGGTGAGGCATGACAGGAAGAAGGCTATAAAATAACCCTGTTTTATTTTCTTCTACAAAATATGTGTTTAGGGAAGGGGGTTGTAAAATGTGGTGATTGCATTTTTAGTTTTCTGAAGAGGAGGGATATTTTGGATATTTACTATAACTTTTTCAGAGTTTTTACCTTGTGTGAAATTGTTTTTAGGCAACAATATAAAATGTTAATAAAGATCTTTGTTTTTCAGGGGGAGGGCTTGTTATTTGTTGTAGTTGCTATACCCTCTCAAATGCAATATTCCTTTACTGATTTGAACATAATGTGAATTTAAAAAGATGGTCTCTAGTAATCATAAATGCACAACAAGCTCCATGAAAAACTCCTCATTCTCAGAGTTTAATCTCAGATAAATGGTGTTTTCCTCTGTGCAGAGAGACAATCAGTGCTGATCAGCAGCAGCTGCTGGAGGTTTCCCTCCTTTAAAGCTGGCTGGTGCTCAGGCAACACTCTCTTGGAAAACTGCAGCGATAGCAGCTGTTTGGATGCTCGTCTGTGTGTTGACTGTTTGTCTGGCCAGAGGTATTTACCTGTTTGATAATTGTGTTGAAGTAGAAGGAATAATGTTTGATTTAACAGCATGTTTCCTGTCCACAGTCTCTGGTTTTCCAGCTGGTGAATATAAGCTGCAGAGGAGACAGAGAGTTGAAAAACATTTCATTTTATGCAGTGTTTCTTCTCTCTGTCTGACACTAACCTTTAATTATACTGTGTCCTACAGATCTGTGTCCCAATGAGATCTCCTTAAAGAAAGCCTCTGCACTTTTCCAGTCGATGGAGTCCATGTTGGAGCGAGAAGCTGGCGAAGGTGAGTCATGTCTTTTCTCTTTTACTGATCTTCATGGGATAAGAAAGTCAACAGATGCTATATTAAAAACACTTTTGAGGTACTTTGCCATTTTAAAAACAATTGTAATAGAGTACAGGTATAAAGGGACATTTTGCCACCTAACTTAATTTACCTCACTGTTTTAGTAACTTTAAAAACATTTTCAAAATGATTTATTTAAAATTAAACTACAACAGATTACCAAATGCTGTTTTGTTAAGGCTTGTATAACTTGATAACTTAAAGGGAAATTGAGCGGTAAAAAAAGGTTGCCTATCTCTGTCACTTTAGACTTTTAGAGGAAGGTGCCGTGGTAATTGTAGACTTTTATAATCTGTTGACTACAGACGTCACGATGGAGTGGGCTTTTTTCATAAAAACAAAATACAGGATCAAAGTCTTGAAGCTAAAATAAATTACATTTCTGTGAAGTTTTTAATGAAAGGTATTTGTTTCAGTTCAAATGGCGACCAACGAAGTGGAAGCTGAGGCGTCACGTCACCAGAACGTTCGCCACGACGGGATCAACGAGACAGATAACGTTCGCCACGACGTGATCAACGAGACGGATAACGTTCGCCACGACGGGGTCAACGAGACGGATAACGTTCGCCACGACGGGGTCAACGAGACGGATAACGTTCGCCACGCCGGGGTAAACGAGACGGATAACGTTCGCCACGACGGGGTCAACGAGACGGATAACGTTCTCCATGACGGGGTCAACGAGACGGATAACGTTCGCCACGACGGGGTCAACGAGACGGAAAACGTTCGCCACGACGGGGTCAAACCAGACGGATAACGTTCGCCACGACGGGGTCAACCAGACGGATAACGTTCACCACGACGGGGTCAACGACACGGATAACGTTCGCCACGACGGGGTCAACGGGACGGCGATTAGCGAGCTTTTATCTTTGCCATAAAATAAAACTTTCATTAATAAATCTGTTTTCTTTTCCAAATATCAAAACTTTATTTTTAGAGTATGTTATACTATTATTCGTGTTTCTGCTTTAAAATGTCCTTAATATTCAAATGTGACAGAACTGCTGGTAAAACATCAGTTTTATTTAATCCATTAGTCAAACTTGGATTTATTTTTGTTCAATGTCATGTTTTAGACCAGTGGACAGAATTTATAGAATCTGTATTTAGGGTTTTCTTTTACAAAATCTCCGTAGACCTAAATATTTCAAATGCAACGGAAATAAATGCTCCTTCAAGACGGGAATGAGAGGATATAAATCATGATTTATTTATAAAAGATCTGTTTCAGTGCAAACATTTGCAAAATATAATTTGGTCTCCAAGCAGTCACTACTCTTCTAAAGAGAAACTTCAGTATTTTTCCTGAACAGTGTCCCATGTGTATTGGGGAAACAGTTTTTGAAATGAGTCCAGTATTATGTAAGCAACACAAAGCATAATGGGGGCTCTTTAGAGCACAGACATCCTGAAATAAACATTTGAACGGTAACTCACACTCAATACCGAACCAATTATTCATTTGGGGTTGACAAATAATGAAGTTTCCCTTTTTAAAATACATTAGAGTGGAGTTGAATATGTATAGCATCTAATGGAGAATTGTCTTTAAAGTTGGCACATCAGGAAACTTAGTTTTTCAGTGCTTTGGATTGATTGGAAGTTGAACGAAAACTAAGAGCTTTAACGGGTAAACTGCAGTACCCAATGGCTTTTATTGCGTGTAATTTAATGTCATTATTTCTGTCATTGATCCCAGGCAGGACGGTATGAAATGTTGTCGTCTTCAGGTTATTTTCCAGCCACCAGTAGCATTTCCTCCACAGTCAGCAGTTTTTCTCTGGGTTTCACCAATCGCCACCCCCCTCCGTACTTCCTCACCGTCAATCTTCTCCCACTTGGAGAAAGTCACTGGTTTCACTCCTGCAGGACACAAAATCAGAGTCCGTAACATGCATTTACTAAATTAACCCTGAGCCTCGGAATCTAATTAGATCTTAAATGATGTTTTAAGGCATATAGCACATTATTTATTTCTAAATATCAGTGTATATAGTGTGTAGCGCAAACACACAGAGTAAGACCTTAAGGACTAAAATCTCCTTAAGTGCATACATCTGACTTTATCCATCAGATTCTCTCATTTTTGCCCTATGGGATATATACATGCTATGGTCCTGGTTCCCAAAAACATTGGACTCCTTTGTTCACTTCCAGAACATAGTGACATCACTATGAAACACTCACGCTCCTATTGTCTAGCGCTCCAACACATTGTATGTGTTACGGTCCGTCCACACTACAGCTTCGACAGCTTCAAAAACGGTTTCCAACGCGTCTACCCATTCACTTTGAATGGGGTGACGTCACTTTTCGCCGAACTGCATTGTGGGAAGCGGAGCTTTCCTGGCGTTTCAGGCTGCAAAAGTTGAGCAATGTTCAACTTTTGAAGCTTCTGAAGCTTTCGGTGGAAGCGTCAGCCAATCAAATAATATGCCAGTACAAGCTCTAGCCAATCAAAACCGCTGCTTGTGTGTCAGGGGCGGGAGATTCATGTGATTGGTTGTTGGTCGAGCTTCAGACACGCCCAGCTCCAAGCATTTTTTGAAGCTGTATTGTGGACGGGCCTTTAGGCTAAGGGGCAGGACAGCTCGATACACCTGAACATCAGCAGGAGAGGAGTCTTTAAATTAGAGACCCTACATACTGATATACACCTGAACATCAGCAGGAGAGGACTCTTTAAAGTAGAGACACTACACACTGATATACACCTGAACATCAGCAAGAGAGGACTCTTTAAAGTAGAGAAACTACATACTGATATATACCAGTGGTAGCATGTAGATGTTAAAGAGAAGAGGCCCCAAGATGGAGCCTTGATGAACCCCACATGTCATATTTGTCAACTCAGATGTGTATTTACCTATAGAAACAAAGTTGTGTCTATCCTTTAAGTAGGATTCAAACCAATTTAGAACTGTTTCCGAAAGTCCCACCCAGTTTTCCAGTCGGTCTAGTAATATGCTGTGGTCAACAGTGTCAAACGCAGCACTGAGATCTAATAATACTAACACTGAAGTTCTGCCACTGTCTGTGTTTAAGTGGATGTCATTAAAGACCTTTACAAGAGCAGTCTCAGTGCCGTGGTTTGGACGAAAGCCTGACTGGAACACATCAAAACAGTTATTTAAATACAAGAAATTACTCAACTGTTGAAAAACAACTTTTTCAATGATTATACCTAGAAATTGGAGGTTTGATATGGGCCTGTAATTGTTCATTACTGAAGCATCTAGATTATTCTTTTTTAAGAGCGGTTTAATGACTGCAGTTTTCAGGGCCTGTGGAAAAATACCTGAGTGAAGATATTTGTTTACTATATGAAGTAGTTCTGAGGCCATGCAAGGCAAAACATCTTTGAAAAATCCTGTTGGAATAATATCAAGGCAGCAGGAGGAGGATTTCAGAAGTTGTATAATGTCCTCTAGGTTTTTATCATTAATCTGATGGAATTGTGTCATGATGTCTGAATTGATGTTAAGTGGACACAGAGACCACAACACATTTGCTGTTCCTGATGCAGAGGCACTGACTGCTTGTCTGATTTTCTGAATTTTGTCAGTGAAAAAGGAGGCAAAATCATTGCACGCCCTGATGGATAGAAATTCAGAGGCTACTGACACTGGGGGGTTAGTTAGTATGTCGACAGTTGCAAACAAGGCACGTGCGTTGTTTTTGTTTTTGGTAATGATGTCAGAGAAGAACGATTGTCGTGCGTTTTTCAGCTCTATACACCTGAACATCAGCAGGAGAGGAGTCTTTAAAGTAGAGACCCTACATACTGATATACACCTGAACATCAGCAGGAGAGGACTCTTTAAAGTAGAGACACTACACACTGATATACACCTGAATATCAGCAAGAGAGGACTCTTTAAAGTAGAGAAACTACATACTGATATATACCTGAACATCAGCAGGAGAGGACTCTTTAAAGCAGAGAAACTACACATCGATTAACACCTGAAAATGAGGAGAATAGGGCCCCTTTGATCGAAGCACAGTGTAAATTAATTAAAGGGACAGCAGGAACCTCTGTTTTCCAGCAGAGCGTTGATGCTTTGTGAGGCATGACAGGAAGAAGGCTATACAATAACCCTGTTTTCTTTTCTTCAACAAAATATGTGTTTAGGGAAGGGGGGTGTAAAAGGTTGTGATTGCATTTTTAGTTTTCTGAAGAGGAGGGATATTTTGGATATTTACTATAACTTTTTCAGAGTTTTTACCTAGTGTGAAATTGTTTTTAGGCAACAATATAAAATGTTAATAAAGATCTTTGTTTTTCAGGGGGAGAGCTTGTTATTTGTTGTAGAGAGACAATCAGTGCTGATCAGCAGCAGCTGCTGGAGGTTTCCCTCCTTTAAAGCTGGCTGGTGCTCAGGCAACACTCTCTTGGAAAACTGCAGAGATAGCAGCTGTTTGGATGCTCGTCTGTGTGCTGACTGTTTGTCTGGCCAGAGGTATTTTCCAGTTTGATAATTGTGTTGAAGATGAAGGAATAATGTTTGATTTAACAGCATGTTTCCTGTCCACAGTCTCTGGTTTTCCAGCTGGTGAATATAAGTTGCAGAGGAGACTGAGAGTTGAAAACATTTCATTTGATGCAGTGTTTCTTCTCTCTGTCTGACACTAACCTTTAATTATACTGTTTCCTACAGATCTGTCTCCCAATGAGATCTCCTTAAAGAAAGCCGTTGCACTTTTCCGGTCCATGGAGTCCATGTTGGAGCGAGAAGCTGGCGAAGGTGAGTCATGTCATTTCTCTTTTACTGATCTTCATGGGATAAGAAAGTCAACAGATGCTATATTAAAAAAGCTTTTGAGGTACTTTGCCATTTTAAAAACAATTGTATTAGAGTACAGGTATAAAGGGACATTTTGCCACCTAACTTAATTTACCTCACAGTTTTAGTAACTTTAAAAAACATTTTCAAAATGATTTATTTAAAATTAAACTACAACAGATTACCAAAAGCTGTTTTGTTAAGGCTTGTATAACTTGATAACTTAAAGGGAAATTGAGCAGTAAAAAAAAGGTTGCCTATCTCGGTCACTTTAGACTTTTAGAGGAAGGTGCCGTGGTAATTGTAGTCTTTTATAATCTGTTGACTACAGACGTCACGATGGAGTGGCCTTTTTTCATAAAAACAAAATACAGGATCAAAGACTTGAGAAGCTAAAATAAATTACATTTATGTGAAGTTTTTAATGAAAGGTATTTTTCAGTTCAAATGGCGACCAACGAAGTGGAAGCTGAGGCGTCATGTCACCAGAACGTTCGCCATGACGTGATCAACGAGACGGATAACGTTCGCCACGACGGGGTCAACGAGACGGATAACGTTCGCCACGACGTGATCAACGAGACGGATAACGTTTTCCACGACGGGGTCAACGAGACGGATAACGTTTTCCACAACGGGGTCAACGAGACGGATAACGTTCGCCACGACGGGGTAAACGAGACGGATAACGTTCTCCACGACGGGGTCAACGAGACGGATAACGTTCGCCACGACGGGGTAAACGAGACGGATAACGTTCTCCACGACGGGGTCAACGAGACGGATACCGTTCTCCACGACGGGGTCAACGAGACGGATAACGTTCGCCACGACGGGGTCATCGAGACGGATAACGTTCGCCACGACGGGGTCAACCAGACGGATAACGTTCGCCACGACGGGGTCAACGAGACTGATAACGTTCGCCACGACGGGGTCAACGAGACTGCGATTATCGAGCTTTTATCTTTGCCATAAAATAAAACTTTCATTTATAAATCTGTTTTCTTTTCCAAATATCAAAACCTTATTTTTAGAGTATGTTATACTATTATTCGTGTATTTCTGCTTTAAAATATCCTTAATATTCAAATGTGACAGAACTGCTGGTAAAACATCAGTTTTTTTAATCCATTAGTCAAACTTGGATTATTTTTGTTCAATGTCATGTTTTAGACCAGTGGACAGAATTTATAGAATCTGTATTTAGGGTTTTCTTTTACAAATTCTCCGTAGACCTAAATATTTCAAATGCAACGGAAAGAAATGCTCCTTCAAGACGGGAATGAGAGGATATAAATCATGATTTATTTATAAAAGATCTGTTTCAGTGCAAACATTTGCAAAATATAATTTGGTCTCCAAGCAGTCACTACTCTTCTAAAGAGAAACTTCAGTATTTTTCCTGAACAGTGTCCCATGTCTATTGGGGAAACAGTTTTTGAAATGAGTCCATTATTATGTAAGCAAAAAAAAGCATAATGGGGGCTCTTTAGAGCAAAGATATCCTGAAATAAACATTTGAACGGTAACTCCCACTCAATACCGAACCAATTATTCATTTGGGGTTGACAAATAATGAAGTTTCCCTATTTAAAATACATTAGAGTGGAGTTGAATATGTCTAGCATCTAATGGAGAATTGTCTTTAAAGTTGGCACATCAGGAAACTTAGTTTTTCAGTGCTTTGGATTGATTGGAAGTTGAACAAAAACTAAGAGCTTAACGGGTAAACTGCAGTACCTAATGGCTTTTATTACGTATAATTTAATGTCATTATTTCTGTCATTGATCCCAGACAGGACGGTATGAAATGTTGTCGTCTTCAGGTTATTTTCCAGCCACCAGTAGCATTTCCTCTACAGTCAGCAGTTTTTCTCGGGGTTTCACCAATCACCACCCCCCTCCGAACTTCCTCACCGTCAATCTTCTCCCACTTGGAGAAAGTCACTGTTTTCACTCCTGCAGGACACAAAATCAGAGTCCGTAACATGCATTTACTAAATTAACCCTGAGCCTCGGAATCTAATTAGATCTTAAATTATGTTTTAAGGCATATAGCACATTTATTTATTTCTAAATATCAGTGTATATAGTGTGTAGCCCAAACACACTGAGTAAGACCTTAAGGACTAAAATCTCCTTAAGTGCATAAATCTGACTTTATCCATCAGATTCTCTCATTTTTGCCCTATGGGATAAATACATGCTACTGTATGGTCCTGGTTCCCAAAAACATTGGACTCCTTTGTTCACTTCCAGAACATAGTGACATCACTATGAAACACTCACGCTCCTATTGGCTCGCGCTCCAACACATTGTATGTGTTACGGCCCGTCCACACTACAGCTTGGACAGCTTCAAAAATGGTTTCCAACGCGTCTGCCCATTCACTTTGAATGGGGTGACGTCACTTTTCGCCGAACTGCATTGTGGGAAGCAGAGCGGAGCTTTCCTGGCGTTTCAGGCTGCAAAAGTTGAGCAATGTTCAACATTTGAAGCTTCTGAAGCTTTCGGTGGAAGCGTCAGCCAATCAAATCATATGCCAGTACAAGCTCGAGCCAATCAAACCGCTGCTTGTGTGTCAGGGGCGGGAGATTCATGTGATTGGTTGTTGGTCGAGCTTCAGACACGCCCAGCTCCAAGCATTTTTTGAAGCTGTATTGTGGACGGGCCGTTAGGTTAAGGGGCAGGACAGTTCAATACACCTGAACATCAGCAGGAGAGGACTCTACAAAGTAGAGACCCTACATACTGATATACACCTGAACATCAGCAGGAGAGGACTCTTTAAAGTAGAGACACTACACACTGATATACACCTGAACATCAGCAAGAGAGGACTCTTTAAAGTAGAGAAACTACATACTGATATACACCTGAACATCAGCAGGAGAGGACTCTTTAAAGCAGAGAAACTACACACCGATAAACACCTGAAAATGAGGAGAATAGGGCCCCTTTGATCGAAGCACAGTGTAAATTAATTAAAGGGACAGCAGGAACCTCTGTTTTCCAGCAGAGCGTTGATGCTTTGTGAGGCATGACAGGAAGAAGGCTATAAAATAACCCTGTTTTCTTTTCTTCAACAAAATATGTGTTTAGGGAAGGGGGTTGTAAAAGGTTGTGATTGCATTTTTAGTTTGCTGAAGAGGAGGGATATTTTGGATATTTACTATAACTTTTTCAGAGTTTTTACCTAGTGTGAAATTGTTTTTAGGCAACAATATAAAATGTTAATAAAGATCTTTGTTTTTCAGGGGGAGGGCTTGTTATTTGCTGTAGAGAGACAATCAGTGCTGATCAGCAGCAGCTGCTGAAGGTTTCCCTCCTTTAAAGCTGGCTGGTGCTCAGGCAACACTCTCTTGGAAAACGGCAGAGATAGCAGCTGTTTGGATGCTCGTCTGTGTGCTGACTGTTTGTCTGGCCAGAGGTATTTACCTGTTTGATAATTGTGTTGAAGATGAAGGAATAATGTTTGATTTAACAGCATGTTTCCTGTCCACAGTCTCTGGTTTTCCAGCTGGTGAATATAAGCTGCAGAGGAGACTGAGAGTTGAAAACATTTCATTGTATGCAGTGTTTCTTCTCTCTGTCTGACACTAACCTTTAATTATACTGTGTCCTACAGATCTGTCTCCCAATGAGATCTCCTTAAACAAAGCCGTTGCACTTTTCCGGTCCATGGAGTCCATGTTGTTGCGAGAAGCTGGCAAAGGTGAGTCATGTCTTTTCTCTTTTACTGATCTTCATGGGATAAGAAAGTCAACGGATGCTATATTAAAAAAGCTTTTGAGGTACTTTGCCATTTTAAAAACAATTGTAATAGAGTACAGGTATAAAGGGACATTTTGCCACCTAACTTAATTTACCTCACAGTTTTAGTAACTTTAAAAACATTTTCAAAATGATTTATTTAAAATTAAACTACAACAGATTACCAAAAGCTGTTTTGTTAAGGCTTGTATAACTTGATAACTTAAAGGGAAATTGAGCAGTAAAAAAAAGGTTGCCTATCTCGGTCACTTTAGACTTTTAGAGGAAGGTGCCGTGGTAATTGTAGTCTTTTATAATCTGTTGACTACAGACGTCACGATGGAGTGGCCTTTTTTCATAAAAACAAAATACAGGATCAAAGTCTTGAGAAGCTAAAATAAATTGCATTTCTGTGAAGTTTTTAATGAAAGGTATTTTTCAGTTCAAATGGCGACCAACGAAGTGGAAGCTGAGGCGTCACGTCACCAGAACGTTCGCCATGACGTGATCAACAAGACGGATAACGTTCGCCACGACGGGGTCAACGAGACGGATAACGTTCGCCACGACGGGGTCAACGAGACGGATAACGTTCGCCACGACGTGATCAACGAGACGGATAACGTTCGCCACGACGTGATCAACGAGACGGATAACGTTCGCCACGACGGGGTCAACGAGACGGATAACGTTCGCCACGACGGGGTCAACGAGACGGATAACGTTCGCCACGACGGGGTCAACGAGACGGATAACGTTCGCCACGACGGGGTCAACGAGACGGATAACGTTCGCCACGACGGGGTCAACGAGACGGATAACGTTCGCCACGACGGGGTTAACGAGACGGATAACGTTTTCCACGACGGGGTCAACGAGACGGATAACGTTCGCCACGACGGGGTCAACCAGACGGATAACGTTCGCCACGATGGGGTCAACGAGACGGATAACGTTCGCCACGACGGAGTCAACGAGACGGATAACGTTCGCCACGACGGGGTAAACGAGACGGATAACGTTCGCCACGACGGGGTCAACGAGACGGATACCGTTCGCCACGACGGGGTCAACCAGACGGATAACGTTCGCCACGACGGGGTCAACCAGACGGATAATGTTCGCCACGACGGGGTCAACGAGATATATATCTGTTTTCTTTTCCAAATATCAAAATTTTATTTTTAGAGTATGTTATACTATTATTCGTGTATTTCTGCTTTAAAATATCCTTAATATTCAAATGTGACAGAACTGCTGGTAAAACATCAGTTTTTTTTAATCCATTAGTCAAACTTGGATTATTTTTGTTCAATGTCATATTTTAGACCAGTGGACAGAATTTATAGAATCTGTATTTAGGGTTTTCTTTTACAAAATCTCCGTAGACCTAAATATTTCAAATGCAACGGAAAGAAATGCTCCTTCAAGACGGGAATGAAAGGTTATAAATCATGATTTATTTATAAAAGATCTGTTTCAGTGCAAACATTTGCAAAATATAATTTGGTCTCCAAGCAGTCATTACTCTTCTAAAGAGAAACTTCAGTATTTTTCCTGAACAGTGTCCCATGTCTATTGGGGAAACAGTTTTTGAAATGAGTCCAGTATTATGTAAGCAAAAAAAAGCATAATGGGGGCTCTTTAGAGCAAAGATATCCTGAAATAGACATTTGAACGGTAACTCCCACTCAATACCGAACCAATTATTCATTTGGGGTTGACAAATAATGAAGTTTCCCTTTTTAAAATACATTATATTAGAGTGGAGTTGAATATGTATAGCATCTAATGGAGAATTGTCTTTAAAGTTGGCACATCAGGAAACTTAGTTTTTCAGTGCTTTGGACTGATTGGAAGTTGAACGAAAACTAAGAGCTTAACGGGTAAACTGCAGTACCTAATGGCTTTTATTACATGGCTTAGTTGAATACTCAATTCTGATTGGTCAATTCAGAACACGTGACACGTTGTTAATACCGAACAGACAGACCGCTGTCAAGGACTTATTGACCGTTGTTAAGGACGCTCACATCTTCAGAAAGAAGTCCGGTCGATTTAACTGTATACAGTTGGGCCTGGGAACTGGGACATGAAAAACAGCGGAGAAGTAACGGGGCAGAAACTCTCCTTTTTACATCAAACGGCGATACATATTCAGTTGCCAGTTACTTTGGCATTAGGGCAGGGATATCTAGATACTTTCCAAGGTTTGACATCATGAATTGTGCTACTTTTAAAGCAAGGAGCGATGTTTTCAAATCTGTAATCAAAAAGCTCCTCAAAAACGCAAGCAGTTCCTACCGTTGGCTCTTCAAACTGACAAGACAAGAGACGCTCTAACTGTTTTTCAAATGTAACAGTTTGAAAAGCAAGCAAACTGTCTGATTGTCTTTAGTTTTCCGCTGTCGTGTGATAGCAACATGGAGGATTTTAACATTCATTTTAATATATTTGGAGAGCACAGTAATTTGGAGGAATGGTTAGTGCCTGATGAGTCCCCAGTGAAGAAAAGAAAAAGACAAGAAGGACAAGAAAACAGCGGAGAAGTAACGGGCAGAAACCCTCCTTTTTACGCAGCGGTCCAGACATAGACATCAAACGGCGACACATATTCAGTGTGCAGTTACTTTGGCATTAGGGCAGGGATATCTAGATACTTTCCAAGGTTTGACATCATGAATTGTGCTACTTTTAAAGCAAGCAGCGATGTTTTCAAATCTGTAATCAGAAAGCTCCTCAAAAACGCTATCGAAGCAGTTCCTGCCGCCCGTTGCTACGTTAGTTCAAACGGTAACAACGGACTATTTTTCTTAGCGGATGCATGTCAATTTAAATCAATACATACAACTATTTTTTAAATCAATAAAATCATTTTCTAAATCCATAAAAGCATTTCAATTAATATTGGGAGTCATACCGTTACTTTGTTGAGAATGTGGCCATGTAATAAGCGGGATAATGTGCAGCGACTTGGTCATTATGGGGAAAAGAACACCTTCATGCCGATCTAGATCCCTCCGCTTCGCGTCGGGCTCCTGATCAGCATGTCGGTGTTCTTTTCCCCATAATGACCGCGTCGCAGCACATTATCCCTTACATATTGTCTGTAAAAAACGTGGTAAAAGTTATTCTTTCAGTGAGACAACAGAGCAAGCTTCTACAGTTGCACTACGTTTTGATAACAGTTAAATATTACCTCACAAAACCTAAAGAACCTTGTGAGGAAGTAAATGATGGAGAGATAGATGCTTTGCTAGAGGAGAACCAGTACCTCACAGAACCTAAAGAACCTTGTGAGGAAGTAAATGATGGAGAGATAGATGCTTTGCTGATGGAGAACCAGGATCTCACAGAAACTAAAGAACCTTGTGAGGAAGTAAAGGATGGAGAGATGGATGCTTTGCTAAAGGAGAACCAGGATCTCACAGAACCTGAAGAACCTTGTGAGGAAGTAAAGGATGGAGAGATAGATACTTTGCTAAAGGAGAACCAGGATCTCATGGAACCTGAAGAACCTTGTGAGGAAGTAAAGGATGGAGAGATAGATACTTTGCTAAAGGAGAACCCGGATCTCATGGAACCTAAAGAACCTTGTGAGGAAGTAAAGGATGGAAAGGGAGACACTTTGCTAAAGGAGAACCTGGATCTCATGGAACCTAAAGAACCTTGTGAGGAAGTAAAGGATGGAGAGATATATGCTTTGCTAGAGGAGAACCGGGATCTCACAGAACCTAAAGAACCGTGTGAGGAAGTAAAGGATGGAGAGATAGATGCTTTGCTAAAGGAGAACCAGGATCTCACAGAACCTAAAGAACCTTGTGAGGAAGTAAAGGATGGAGAGATAGATGCTTTGCTAAAGGGGAACCAGGATCTCACAGAACCTGAAGAACCTTGTGAGGAAGTAAAGGATGGAGAGATAGATACTTTGCTAAAGGAGAACCAGGATCTCATGGAACCTAAAGAACCTTGTGAGGAAGTACAGGATGGAGAGATAGATGCTTTGCTAAAGGAGAACCAGGATCTCACAGAACCTAAAGAACCTTGTGAGGAAGTAAAGGATGGAGAGGGAGATACTTTGCTAAAGGAGAACCTGGATCTCACAAAACCTAAAGAACCTTATGAGGAAGTAAAGGATGGAGAGATGGATGCTTTGCTAAAGGAGAACCAGTACCTCACAAAACCTAAAGAACCTTATGAGGAAGTAAAGGATGGAGAGATGGATGCTTTGCTAAAGGAGAACCTGGATCTCACAGAACCTAAAGAACCTTGTGAGGAAGTAAATGATGGAGAGATGGATGCTTTGCTAAAGGAGAACCAGGATCTCACAGAACCTAAAGAACCTTGTGAGGAAGTAAAGGATGGAGAGATGGATGCTTTGCTAAAGGAGAACCAGGATCTCACAGAACCTAAAGAACCTTGTGAGGAAGTAAAGGATGGAGAGATAGATGCTTTGCTAAAGGAGAACCCTGATCTTAAAGAACAGAAGGAACCTTGTGAGGAAGTAAAGGTTTATATGGAGATTGAGCAGAACATCCTGAGAGTTGACTTTGAGAACCTGAACCTGAGATATGGAAATCTCCTCAAGACGCAGATGAAGGACGAAGCAGAGATGGACATCTTGAGAAAGGAGAACCAGGATCTGAGAGAACTGAAGGAACTGTGTGCTGACGACAAGGATGTGGAGATCGTCACTTTGTTGATGATCAACAGAAAGCTCCATGTGGAGAAAGAGGAGAAGGATCTGGAGATCGCCCGCCTGCGAGAGGAGATCCGGACGCTGAAGCTACGATGTGGGGTGGAGGAGGGGGAGGAGGAGGAAGAGGAGGGGGCTGTGGAGGAAGAGGTGGGGGAGGAGGAGGCTGTGGAGGAAGAGGTGGGGGAGGAGGAGGCTGTGGAGGAAAAGGTGGGGGCTGTGGAGGAAAAGGTGGGGGCTGTGGAGGAGCAGGAGGACGAGGAGGAGCTGAGGGCTGTGCTGGTGTATTGTCTTGTCTATTTATGTATGTTGTTTCTACTTTTATTTTTTACAGGTTAAAGTCCAAGACCATTTGGGGCAGGGGGGAAAGGTGGGAGGCAGGGTGGAGAGGTGAGGGGGGAGGGAGGGAAAGAGAGGGAGGGAATGTGAATTCGTGTTTGTAAAGCGTTCCACTAATCCACTGTTTGCAATGAGAGTTCAAATGGTATTTATGTTTATTCTGAAAAGTATCGCAAAAATAATTATTAAATTTATTGGAAGTGTAATATATTTATTGTATATGTTTGTTCTTATGTGTGATATTTTCTCCTTTATATACAAATATGCTAGTGATCTATGTTATGAAATACTGTAAGTGACAGAGCTCTGTGATTGGATCATCTCTCGTCTCGTTATTATGATGGGACTTTTTCCTTTTTTAAATTGAATAATTAAAGACTTTTACTTTGAAGTTCTTGATCTTTGTTGTTTTCGTTCTATAATAGAGCCAGGTTATACACACACACACACACACACACATACACACATCTGAGGACACTCAGTGGAAAGCATCTGGATCAGGATGGATTTTTTTCCTGGTTTTCTCTTTGTTTCCTCCACACCTGAACATCAGCAGGAGAGGACTCTTTAAAGTAGAGACACTACATACTGATATACACCTGAACATCAGCAGGAGAGGACTCTTTAAAGTAGAGACACTACATACTGATATACACCTGAACATCAGCAGGAGAGGACTCTTTAAAGTAGAGACACTACATACTGATATACACCTGAACATCAGCAGGAGAGGACTCTTTAAAGTAGAGACACTACATACTGATATACACCTGAACATCAGCAGGAGAGGACTCTTTAAAGTAGAGACACTACATACTAATATACACCTGAACATCAGCAGGAGAGGACTCTTTAAAGTAGAGACACTACATACTGATATACACCTGAACATCAGCAGGAGAGGACTCTTTAAAGTAGAGACACTACATACTGATATACACCTGAACATCAGCAGGAGAGGACTCTTTAAAGTAGAGACACTACATACTGATATACACCTGAACATCAGCAGGAGAGGACTCTTTAAAGTAGAGACACTACATACTAATATACACCTGAACATCAGCAGGAGAGGACTCTTTAAAGTAGAGACACTACATACTGATATACACCTGAACATCAGCAGGAGAGGACTCTTTAAATTAGAGACACTACATACTGATATACAGCTGAACATCAGCAGGAGAGGACTCTTTAAAGTAGAGACACTACATACTGATATACACCTGAACATCAGCAGGAGAGGACTCTTTAAAGTACAGACACTACATACTGATATACACCTGAACATCACCAGGAGAGGACTCTTTAAAGTAGAGACACTACATACTGATATACACCTGAACATCAGCAGGGTGGGTTGCCATGTCAATTCTGAATCCCTTCTCCCTTGGCAGACCTTTTAATTAGCTTCAGAGAGCTAATCAGCATATTGGGGGAGGCGTAAACATCTGTGGAGCTAGAGGAGATTATCCCCCAACTAGAAATACTCAATCACTTGTCAGTGGTGTTTAGAAGCCAGCGTTCCCACAGCGATAAACCATTTTGTGACCGAGAGTTGAACTGATAATGGCAGCAAAAAGCTGACACTTCCCATTCCTTAAGACAGATAACAGACTTCGGCTTGGTCGTAAAACGTCAACAAGTCGAATATCTTAGTAAAGCTAAAATTATTCCCTCACAGCCCTCTCTTTTTATCATCTTTGATAACCTGAAAACGTTAGTCTAATAATAATTTGGTCAATACTTAAATCAATAGGCGTCTTCAGATATGAGTGTGGTCTCACCGTACATCAATTACATCATAAAGTAGAATAAAATTGAAACATTCAACCACAATGATTGATACAGACAACCACAATAGAAAATCATCTCATCAATGTTTGGATCGTCTGTTGTCAAAAGCACAATAATGAACACACATAAAACACAGACGCATAATAGCAAAACATCTTCTTTAAAATAATATGTTTTAACATGTAACCATTAGCTGATATCACTTATCAAACTATAAAATCAAAACCAGCTTGCAGTTTAAAGATTTAGTTTAAGGCAATCACTAGTCAAATGCATTTAAAACATAGGATCATAAGAGATCCAGGTGAAGTATAAGATTCACAGTGGTTTGATCAATTCGTAATCTGCAAAGTTACAATGTCCTCAATTCAGGATTACTTTACGTTTACTTCATTACATATTAAATCAAAAGACTATGGCATGATAACATCATTACATTACTTCAACTATCAATCATTATGCACTTTCAAAATCTGAAGGGAAAACTAAACAATTCTCAAAATGTTTAACAATCTGAAAAGGAAAAGTTAGGCAAATATTCAAAGACTTTTGTAAAACCTGAAAAGGAAGGTTTAAACATTTAAAAACTTGAAACATCATTGTAGGTCTTTCTGTGCATGGATAATACGTTGAAGAGTAGTGTTGTTAAACCTGATTGCTGGACAATTAAGGATATTAACATCATCTGTTATAATATTAGAAATACCTTATTGTTCAATACCTTATAATCTGAAAATATCAATTTATTTATTTTTTGTAGTATGAAAGTGTAATCTGATCTGACAACATATATTTATCACCACTATTTAACACATGTCTGTTCATCGGAAATATAAGAACTATCATTAATTGTAGATCTGTAAACATCTGGTCATTCAATTCAAATGTTATCTTTGTACAAGAGCTAGAAGAACATATCCTCCTGACTCGTTCTCCTCCTCTCTTTATGACACAGAATGTCTGGTGTGTAAAGGCATCCTGATACTGTAGATTAGCACTGAGGTGCTGATTGGCTCAAAACTCTTCTTCATCAGAGCGCCATATTTCAACCCCCCCAATTGCTCTTCTCATAACGTGCAGGGCTGGAGTGCCTTTTGCTGTTGGGACTTGGGTTTGAGTCCAGCATGAACTCTTTTTTTATTTTCATGTCGATGGACACTGAATAGTATGTAGTTTGAATAGAGGATTCCTAATATTGTTTGCCGAGACCAAGATTAATGACCCATCAGCATTTTAAAGTCTAATATCCCTGCACATGCAGCAATGACATTTCTGCTGCTATCTTTGCAAAACGAGTTAACAGTCACATGTGATCTGGATGAGTGCTGCAGAATGCCGTTTTTATAAGGGATGTATGTGTGTGTCTTTCATATTAAACATGATCGCTGGTAGATAGCCACAGAAGATGTAACACAGTTTAATCTGGGCGGATCCCATTTCCCCTGGGCGAATCACAGTTTACCTGAGAGGATCACAGTTTAACACAGATGAAGACTTCTCCACGCTGCTTTCAAACTGTGAGTAAACAACGTGTGCTTCACTTGGAGGCTGTCTGAAGGTGTACACATGTCTCAGATGGACTTGGCATCACATTAGGAACGATATTCAGTAGTAAGTCTGCCAACAATAGCTGGTTTAAATGATTTATTGGAGCTCGCAATGTTTTGAACAGACATCCCCAGTCAACTCGTTTTTCTTTTTGTAGTCCCCGCTGTTCGCGTCCGGATATCGGCATCGCAACCACAACCTCACACACTGGTACTGAATGTGCATCAAAGTGTTCCTATCCAGCCAAATATACCAAAAGATTTATGTAAACGACAGAAGAAGCGATCGAAATGTGTATTTCAGTCGAAGGCCACGCCTCCACATCTGTCAACCAGTTGATCGGGGAACCAGTTAAACCGGAACACCGGGTCTGGGTATATTTCACATGTTTCAAACATTCGCGTGGATTTTGGAAGAGACTGAGCCCGAGCTTTCATTCTCCCAGATGGTGCATGATCACCTGTCTTTGCTTTTAAAAGAGTTTGAGCGCTACTTCCCGACCACAAAAGACCCACGAACTGCCAAGGAATGGATCCGCGACCCATTTGTCAACAAACCAGGTGAATCAAGCATGTCTATGCAAGAAGCAGATCAACTGCTGGAGATCGCAAATGACGGCGGCCTTAAAAGTGTTCGAGACAACAACTCTGCCGGTGTTCTGGATTAAAGTCACGGCAGAATACCCTGAGATCGCCACAACAGCACTGAAAACCCTGTTGCCATTCCCGTCATCCTATTTGTGTGAAGCGGGATTTTCTGCAGTGACAGCAACCAAAACAAAATCACGGAGTAGACTCAAGCGGCAAACTGTGGGGTAGAGCCGTGAAGCCAATACGGAAGTGTCACACACTGCAGTTCATATATTGGCCGATAGGCGATGGCTGCAGAAAGGAGCAATTTCCATAGACCCCCATGTTAAAATGCCCAACTTTACAGCAGAAAAAAACATGTTTCTACCCCTGGCTCCATACATTTTATTATCGATATAGTTAGATTCCACCTTCATGATTATGGATCTGAGAGTGAATTGTTTTCTAACGCGACCCTTTTATTTATATTAGGTCTTAAAGTTTGTGCATCAATTAGGGCGTGGTCACACTGAGTGACGGCTCTGTCCAGTGCCTGCCGCTGTTAGCTTCTTGTCTCTCTGCTAGCTGCTCCGTGAAGCTAGCTACAGGGACTCTGCCTGCTCAGCTCATCCAGGGAACACAACTTGTAGCCGGCCGTGGTTGTTGTGTTCTTCATGCTTATATATCGGACTATTGTGACTCGCTCTGCGGTTAAAACAGACGGTGCATGAATGCGGTAAGTAAAATTCGAGTGCTTTATTTATGTGTTAATGATTTTAATCAGCTACGTAATGAATGGTAAGGCTTGGGTTAGCATGTAAGCTAGTGGTAGCTACATCGGTGCTAACGATTGTAATCGTACCCTCCAAGTTAAAATCATAGACTGTATATATAAAGGTTAAAACGAAATAGACAAGTGTTAAGTGGGATAATACTGTTGAACAAACGGCTTCTGTTTGAGGTTGATAAAATAAGGTCATCCTTGTAACTTAGAGATATTTTATTATGTAGGAGGAACTGTATGCATCGCTAAGGTTAATTTAAATTGGCTATGCTCAAGTATGTAGACAAGTTAATATCGAAGTAGTTATGTGAAATCAACCTCACAATAAGATATGTGTATATTAGAATTATTAATGTCATATTTCAAGATGATTACTTAGATATTACAATATGGTTGGTTGAGCTGGAGTTCATTATCGAGCTTACACGTTAACGTCACAGTCATCTGAAGAACGAACCCAAACCTTGTTGTTTTTATTAATTGCATTACCAAATTGGTATCAAATAAACAGTAAGCATTGGTAACACAATTTCCAAAGTTACAGTAAAATAAAAAGGACCCTGACTCAGACAATACACAATCCAACATGTTCAACAGAAGAGAATCAGTTATATTGTTTGTACACATGGTACTTTACATATATATCTGTTTGTTTAAGGTGTCCAGGTGATGCAGACAGGCTGGACCAGAGAGTGAGACAGAACTGGACTCCTCACAGCAGTGAACTTCAGCACAGGTACTAAGACTCTTTTTTTCTTACTGTACAAAGAATCAAGAGAGATATTGGTTTAAATGAATGAAGTATTGACTTGAATACACTGATATACATTCCAATAAACAATACTAAATCACCTACACATCAGTTAAGTTGAGGGGTTTTTCCATGCAAAGAGTTACATTTAGATATTTAGCAATATGACTTTGTCAGCTTTCTAATGTAATGTATTGAAGGCAAAGATTTATCTCTCAATATTGTCTGTAAAAAACGTGGTAAAAGTTATTCTTTCAGTGAGACAACAGAGCAAGCTTCTACAGTTGCACTACGTTTTGATAACAGTTAAATATTATTTTGATAATAACATATATTTCAATGTTGATGAACTTCATACTGTTCATTCATAATCTGATTGTCTTTGTAGCTCATTGTTTAAATAAAAAAAAACATTACAATTACAAAATAATGATATCTACAGCCCCTAAACACACAAACACACCGCTTTCATAAATAACACACTTGTTCTGCAATAATATGTTTTATGTTTCCTGTCATTTTTGTTAGGAAAGGACATGCCTGAAAGACACGACATGTTCTCCTTCTCTGAGGGTCAAGAAGAACATCCAAGAGGATCATTAAAAGCTGATGCTATGAGATGTTAAGACCAGTACAGGACATTCACTATAAACAACTTTTATTGTAAAAACAGTCAGCTGATCGAATGCAGCTATTTCCACATCTACACTCCATCAGCTGATTATTTCTATTTGCCTCACTTTATGAGCTTCACATCACTTGTGCCTTGTACCGCAGAGTTTGCAACGTCACAAATAAATGGGGCCAATCTTCAGTCAGATGTGAATGTGTAATCTAACATGTTCAGTAAGAATAATGGACGAAAGGATGCAAATACAAATACAGTTTATTGAAATGTGAACCACAAGTTAATCAAATGTTTTAAATAAAAAGCACATATGGACAGAAGGTGTAAACCTATTAAATGTATAAGTAAACACATTTAGTCAAATAAAGTGACAGACTAGGCCTGTGCAGTTGGTATCAGCTATGCCCAGCATGGGCTCCTTCATCAGCCCTGGTCCTCCACGCTGAGGAAAGACCCTCAGTCCTCTCCAAACCAACAGGATGTCCATCACACGGGGGTTTCTCCCTGAAGTCTCTGCAGCCCTCTGGACACCACGCTGTCTCAATCCGTCCACACTGAATATGAGAGGGGGAAAATGAAAATAATAAATGCTTTAGACAATAAGAAACATAAAGTTGACTGTTGAGTTGCTCAGTTTTTTTAGATTGTCAATACTATTACTGTATAACTAATATCTCAGGTTAAGAGGCACATTCAAATAAAGATTGGTCTTTAAATACATTTTGTCTTTTGAATTGTTTGTCTAAAGTCAAGGATCTAGAACTGGTACTTAGTTTTAATGATACAGTCTGGTTATTATGCTGTTTGGAGGAGGCCTCACAGGTAAGAGCACTAACTAGCTACCATCACATGTACCTTAGCTTGACTTAAATGTATTAAACGTATGGTTAAGTGATATCAAAATATAAATAACTAATGTCATGCAAACATATTAATATTTGCTTGATTCCAGAGTTGAATTTAGCACAATTGCATACAAACGTTAAGGGGTTTTAAGATTCTGAAGTATTATGCTAAATACTCAATAACTTAGATTATTATTTATAGTTTTGCTGAATAGTTTCATGGCCGCTTACCTTAGAAACGTAAAATGCGACGGCAGTGTGCAGATGGGGAGCATGTTAGCTTAGCTTGGTAGCTTCAGCTAGCTCTGGAACTTCCAGCTGGGTGGCAGCAGGTCCCGCCTCGGCTCCGCCTCTTTGCCCTTATTTGGAGCAGGCTGGAGAAGGCGGGAGTTGAACTCTGACGTCACTGTTGAGCCGTTAGTGGCCGACTCCGCCTACTAAGGGCTTCACGGCAACTCTGCAGAATCCTATGGGTGACGTCACGGACCCTACGTCCATTTATATATACAGTCTATGAGTAGACTGGACATAAGCAACACACTTCGGGTGTCATTGTCTCCCATTACCCCCAGATGGGACCGTCTCGTTGCAGAGAAACAAGCTCAGGGCTCCCACTGATCTAGCGTTATGGTGAGTTGTATTTTTCATGCACTTTATATTTGTTTTTGTGGTGTATCTTATTTTGAAGGCATGTGTAAACGTTACCATAGCGACCAGAGAGTGTTAGGGGGCACAGAGGATGTTACTCATGTTGTGTTGTTGGTGCGATGTTACGAGGTCGCTGATAATAAAGTTGCATACGAGTACACAGTGGATTCACGTTTATTATTATATTTTGAAAATACCACAGTTTTTATGCCGGTCGTATAATTTTATTTTGTGTATTTATCGCCACACCTTAAAGGCCGGTCCGTGAAAATATTGTCTGACATTAAAATGGTCCGTGGCGCAAAAAAGGTTGGGGACCGCTGAGCTAAAGGACTCTCAGTGTTTAGATAGTTAACTTTAGTCTAAGTTATCTCAGCGGCTCTCAAACGGTTTGGTCACGAATTCAAAAGATTATTTCCGAGGCACACCTTCATATTGTAACGTTCTCAGGAAGGAGTCGAGAGGCAAGCTTCAAGTTACTAGGCTTTAATAACTGACTTCTACACAGATGATTACGGATGGGTATAGCTTGAGGCTCAACCTCACACATTGACACTGACTTCTAACACAGCACCTATATAACACATTGTACACGTCACACTTCCCGCCCTCCCCCGTCTGCTCACCCAACCACAGGCCCGCACCTCAGTCAGCATCCCGTGCAGCTCCATGATTGGCAGAGAGACGGGGGATTCCTGAGTGACACCCTCAACAGCCTATTCCAGGGTCGCTACACTACCCCCCCACTACAAAATTCCTCGCCCACGAGGAACAAAAAAAAAACTCAGCACAAACACTATAATTACTCCCGTACATTGACTAGGAAGGTCTGGGTGGACTACCATCCCTTTCAATGAGACCAGGGCGCATTCTTGCCCTCTACAGGAACCGAGGGGTCTCACTCTACTTTACTACCAAACAAAGTCTCTGAAACGACCCGGGGGTCGTACCTGCCTTCTCGGCAGGGGAACTGGGGTCAGGAGGACAGGGGTGGCCGGTTCTGGCCCAGGCGGCAAAACAATGAGGGGACACTCAGTCCCTGATGGGGGACTGCTACTCTGTTCGCCGGGGGACCTGAGTGGGGGTGTCGAGGGAACGGCTGTGGGCCCCGATGTTCCTTGGGGTTCAGCCTGTGGAGAAGCGACTCCTCTGTACGGAGCCAACCTGTCTCTGTGGAGCACCACTTTTCTCCCCTTTGGGGGCAGCTGCACCCTGTAGACCACTTCCCCCACCCTCTCCAGTACTCTGCAGGGACCAACCCACTGACTGTCCAGTTTTGGGCACCGCCCTTTCTTCCGTTGTGGGCTGTAGACCCACACCAACTCCCCGGCCCTGAAATGCTGCCCTCTTGTCCTGGTGTCGTAGTTCCGCTTCTGCCTCACCCCAGCACTTTTCTGCTGATCGCGGGCAAAAGCGTGAGCGGAATCAAGGCGGTCCTGAAGTCTCCTGGCGTACTCAGGCCCTGGAGGCGTGTCCAGGGAATCCGGTGACTGACCAAACGCCAAAACAGCAGGGGTTCGAAGCTCTCTCCCCAACATGAGGAGGGCAGGAGAACAGGCTGAGGACTCCTGAACTGCAGAACGACATGCCATGAGCACGAGGGGCAGATGCTCGTCCCAGTCGCGCTGATGCTGAGACGTGAGGATGGCCAGCTGCTGTCCCATGGTGCGGTGAAATCTCTCGACTAGTCCGTCGCTCTGAGGTCGCAAGGGGGAGGTGCGTGTTTTGTGCATGCCCAGCTGTGAGCACATGGAGGCGAACACCCGGGACTCGAAATTTCTCCCCTGATCACTGTGCAGGGTCTCCGGCACTCCAAAACGGCTGAACATGCCGGCCACCAAAGCATCTGCGACTGTCTCTGCTTCTTGGTCAGGGAGAGCATACGCCTCTGGCCACTTTGTGAAATAGTCTATGGCCGTGAGAACGTAGCGGTTCCCCCTGTTTGACAAGGGTAGAGGCCCCACCACATCAACCGCTACTCTCTCCATCGGAGCCCCCACGGAAAACTGTTGTAGCGGAGCATGGGAACGACCAGGTGGGCCCTTCCGCGCCATACACAAATCACAGCGGCGACAAAAGTCTTCGACATCCCTCCGACACTGCCCCCAGTAGCAGCCCTGACGAAGGCGCCGGAGAGTCTTAGTGACGCCAAAGTGCCCAGAGCCTGCCGTTCCATGCATGGCCTTGAGTACGACCTCTTGCAGACCCCTCGGGACCACCACTTGCCACCTCTTCTCCCCCGTTGCTGGCTCCTTCCACGCCCGCTGTAGTACGCCCTGACACAGACGTAGAGCCTCAAACTGAGACCACAGCCCCTTGGTTGCTTTGGAGAGCACTGCCACTTCCTCCCACGGTGGCCGATGCTGCGACTCAACCCACTGCAGTACAGGCTGTAGAACGGCGTCCAGCTCCTGCTGTTGCTTCCACTCGGCCACGTCCACTGTCTGGAGCTCCCGGCAGATAACCTCTTCCACTTTCCGCGCTGCCGCACAGACGATGTCCTCCTCCAGCAGCTCCTTTTCCCGAGTCTCTCTCTTCTCGCAGTAGTGGCATCCGCCGGCGGCACACGGGCGGCGGGAGAGAGCGTCTGCATTGGTGTGCCGCACCCCAGCCCGGTGCTCCACCCTGAAGTCGAAAGCTTGGAGCTCTTCTAGCCACCTGGCGACCTGCCCTTCTGGCTCTTTGAACGTCATGAGCCACTGTAATGCAGAGTGATCCGTCCTCACCATGAACGCCTGCCCACATAGGTAGTACTTAAAGTGCCTGATGGACAGCACCACTGCCAAAAGTTCCCTGTAGGTGACGCAGTATCGTCGCTCTGCTTTGTTGAACGCCCGGCTGAAGTATGCCACCACCCGCTCCCCCTCTGGTGTAGTCTGGGAGAGCACTCCGCCCACCCCAACGCCGCTAGCGTCTGTGTCCAGGGTGAACGGCAGCCCGGGGTTGGCTGGGGCGAGAACCGGGGCTTCACTCAAGGCACGCCGAAGGCTGTCAAACGCTGCTTGACATTGCTTGACAACTGCTGGAGATCGCAAATGACGGCGGCCTTAAAAGTGTTCGAGACAACTCTGCCGGTGTTCTGGATTAAAGTCACGGCAGAATACCCTGAGATCGCCACAACAGCACTGAAAACCCTGTTGCCATTCCCGTCATCCTATTTGTGTGAAGCGGGATTTTCTGCAGTGACAGCAACCAAACAAAATGACGGAGCAGACTGGACATAAGCAACACACGTCGGGTGTCATTGTCTCCCATTACCCCCAGATGGGACCGTCTCGTTGCAGAGAAACAAGCTCAGGGCTCCCACTGATTTAGCGTTATGGTGAGTTGTATTTTTCATGCACTTTATATTTGTTTTTGTGTTGTATCTTATTTTGAAGGCATGTGTAAACGTTACCATAGCGACCAGAGAGTGATAGGGGCACAGAGGATGTTACTCATGTTATGTTGTTGGTGCGATGTTACGAGGTCGCTGATAATAAAGTTGCATACGAGTACACAGTGGATTCACGTTTATTATTATATTTTGAAAATACCACAGTTTTTATGCCGGTCGTATCATTTTATTTTGTGTATTTATCGCCACACCTTAAAGGCCGGTCCGTGAAAATATTGTCTGACATTAAAATGTCCGTGGCGCAAAAAAGGTTGGGGACCGCTGAGCTAAAGGACTCTCTCAGTGTTTAGATAGTTAACTTTAGTCTAAGTTATCTCAGCGGCTCTCAAACGGTTTGGTCACGAATTCAAAAGATTCTTTCCGAGGCACACCTTCATATGATCATTATTGTTGTACAAAAAATAAAGGAATACATTAAAACAGGTATGAAATACTGTATGCCAGTAAAACAAGAATACAGTTTAAAAGGGGAATGATTTGTAAAATATCCATAACGAAAAAGTAAGTAAGTAAAACTTTATTTATATAGCACCCTTCTCAACACGGATGTACAAAGTGCTTTACAGTACAGTACACAGGACACAATTCACAGTACAACTATAAAATGTAGAATAAAAGGCATAAAACGGCAGCAAGTAATACATAGGATAAAACATACGACAAAACACCCATAAGAAAAAAAGAAAAAAAGAAGACAGCCACTAACTCACCTCCTCCTCCTCCGACGACCCAAAGGCCTGTCGGAAGAGGTGGGTCTTTAACCGCCCCTTAAAAACCTCTATTGAGGCCGAGGTTTTTATTACTTGGGGGAGTTTGTTCCAAAGCCTTGGGGCCAGCGCCTCAAAGGCACGGTCACCCTTAGTCTTTAGCCTGGTTCGGGGCACCCTTAGGAGGCCTTGCTCAGAGGACCTCAGGGCCGGGTTGTGATGTGCGGGTGGATAAGGTCATTGATGTAAGCTGGGGCTTGGCCATGGACGGCTCTATATGTGAAGACCATATAGAAGTAAATCTGTTTCCAGTTCTGTTTCATATGGGTGTTGAGAGATGTGTCCATAGATCTCTTAATGTTGCTCTCTAAGTGCAGCAGGTTGATGCATTTATTAAAAAAGAAATCTTCCGCCCCTAGAGGAGGTGAGGTCCACCCCCCACCTATACAAATAGCACGTTACCCCTGCTTACACCTATATGCCGCGAGCTGATTATCGAGCCTTCCTTGTAACAGTCGCAGGTACACTGTGTGTGGGCGTGTGGAGTGCAGTAGAAAGTTCCACTGTAGCGCCCGGTACCTTAATGGGAAACCCCACATATTTGAGCAACCTCTATGAAACGTCAAGCTACCCCACAGCACCCCCAAAAGAAAATCTCTGGCGCCACCACTGTGGGCTAAGCCCCACATGTTTCCAGGTCAGGAAACGCCCCTGCTACAAAAAAAAAACGTAAGTGTATTTTCCTCCCTGTTATTCCGATATGCTTCAAAATGTAAAGTGTTCTTCCTTGGTTCATCTTACACTCTGACACCAAGTTTCATTTATATATGACAGGTAGTGTTTCTGTAATCCTGCAGACAGACACCCTGACCTCCTTGTTCCATGCAGTTTTAATCGTGTCTTGTTTCCCCGATGGTTATGTCAATGATCCCGGAATATGTACAAATGTAAATGCAGACAGAAACCTGCCCTTTAATAATTAAAGCAGGCATTACATGTAAATACATAATTATCTAGGAGGTGATTCATATATCTAAGTCGTAGTCATTTTAAAACAATCACAGAGGCTTTAACAAATCTATGAACACTTTTGTATGCAAAATATTATTAAAAGAGCTTGGAGAACTCATCTAAAGTGCATGAGAGTAATAGGGATTGATTAAACTGCTCCACAGGGATTTCCCCAAATTAAAAGCAGGCCTGCCTGATCGCTGCACACAGCAGAGTTTAATCTCTCTGTAGAGTCTTTGTAAACTGCCTCCAGTTTCATCACTACACGAAAACTAAATGATAATAAGTGAAGAAGACTTCTGGAGGTCGCTCGTTTAATATCAGTATGGAGTGTCTCTACTTTAAAGAGTCCTCTCCTGCTGATGTTCAGGTGTATATCAGTATGTAGTGTCTCTAAGTCGCTAAGGTGGGGCTAAGCCATTTCTTGGTATGGCTGTAGCCTACCCCAGTATACCCTGGCGCCGCCACTGAACATAATAATAAAACAATTAAAATGTTGTATTCAGCTCTGATTAAAACAGCGGGCCAAATGTTGTATGGGCGGGCCCGGCACCATGGGGCCCGCCCATGACGCCGGGTCTGGGTATATTTGACATGTTTCAAACATTCGCGGGGATTTTGGAAGAGACTGAGCCCGAGCTTTCATTCTCCCAGATGGTGCATGATCACCTGTCTTTGCTTTTAAAAGAGTTCGAGCGCTACTTCCCGACCACACAATACCCACGAACTGCCAAGGAATGGATCCGCGACGCATTTGTCAACAAACCAGGTGAATCAAGCATGTCTATGCAAGAAGAAGATCAACTGCTGGAGATCGCAAATGACGGCGGCCTTAAAAGTGTTCGAGACAACTCTGCCGGTGTTCTGGATTAAAGTCACGGCAGAATACCCTGAGATCGCCACAACAGCACTGAAAACCCTGTTGCCATTCCCGTCATCCTATTTGTGTGAAGCGGGATTTTCTGCAGTGACAGCAACCAAAACAAAATCACGGAGTAGACTGGACATAAGCAACACACGTCGGGTGTCATTGTCTCCCATTACCCCCAGATGGGACCGTCTCGTTGCAGAGAAACAAGCTCAGGGCTCCCACTGATTTAGCGTTATGGTGAGTTGTATTTTTCATGCACTTTATATTTGTTTTTGTGTTGTATCTTATTTTGAAGGCATGTGTAAACGTTACCATAGCGACCAGAGAGTGATAGGGGCACAGAGGATGTTACTCATGTTATGTTGTTGGTGCGATGTTACGAGGTCGCTGATAATAAAGTTGCATACGAGTACACAGTGGATTCACGTTTATTATTATATTTTGAAAATACCACAGTTTTTATGCCGGTCGTATCATTTTATTTTGTGTATTTATCGCCACACCTTAAAGGCCGGTCCGTGAAAATATTGTCTGACATTAAAATGTCCGTGGCGCAAAAAAGGTTGGGGACCGCTGAGCTAAAGGACTCTCTCAGTGTTTAGATAGTTAACTTTAGTCTAAGTTATCTTAGCGGCTCTCAAACGGTTTGGTCACGAATTCAAAAGATTATTTCCGAGGCACACCTTCATATGATCATTATTGTTGTACAAAAAATAAAGGAATACATTAAAACAGGTATGAAATACTGTATGCCAGTAAAACAAGAATACAGTTTAAAAGGGGAATGATTTGTAAAATATCCATAACGAAAAAGTAAGTAAGTAAGTAAAACTTTATTTATATAGCACCCTTCTCAACACGGATGTACAAAGTGCTTTACAGTACAGTACACAGGACACAATTCACAGTACAACTATAAAATGTAGAATAAAAGGCATAAAACGGCAGCAAGTAATACATAGGATAAAACATACGACAAAACACCCATAAGAAAAAAAGAAAAAAAGAAGACAGCCACTAACTCACCTCCTCCTCCGACGACCCAAAGGCCTGTCGGAAGAGGTGGGTCTTTAACCGCCCCTTAAAAACCTCTATTGAGGCCGAGGTTTTTATTACTTGGGGGAGTTTGTTCCAAAGCCTTGGGGCCAGCGCCTCAAAGGCACGGTCACCCTTAGTCTTTAGCCTGGTTCGGGGCACCCTTAGGAGGCCTTGCTCAGAGGACCTCAGGGCCGGGTTGTGATGTGCGGGTGGATAAGGTCATTGATGTAAGCTGGGGCTTGGCCATGGACGGCTCTATATGTGAAGACCATATAGAAGTAAATCTGTTTCCAGTTCTGTTTCATATGGGTGTTGAGAGATGTGTCCATAGATCTCTTAATGTTGCTCTCTAAGTGCACCAGGTTGATGCATTTATTAAAAAAGAAATCTTCCGCCCCTAGAGGAGGTGAGGTCCACCCCCCACCTATACAAATAGCACGTTACCCCTGCTTACACCTATATGCCGCGAGCTGATTATCGAGCCTTCCTTGTAACAGTCGCAGGTACACTGTGTGTGGGCGTGTGGAGTGTTGCAGTAGGAAGTTCCACTGTAGCGCCCGGTACCTTAATGGGAAATCCCACATATTTGAGCAACCTCTATGAAACGTCAAGCTACCCCACAGCACCCCCAAAAGAAAATCTCTGGCGCCACCACTGTGGGCTAAGCCCCACATGTTTCCAGGTCCAGGAAAACGCCCCTGCTACAAAAAAAAAACGTAAGTGTATTTTCCTCCCTGTTATTCCGATATGCTTCAAAATGTAAAGTGTTCTTCCTTGGTTCATCTTACACTCTGACACCAAGTTTCATTTATATATGACAGGTAGTGTTTCTGTAATCCTGCAGACAGACACTCTGACCTCCTTGTTCCATGCAGTTTTAATCGTGTCTTGTTTCCCCGATGGTTATGTCAATGATCCCGGAATATGTACAAATGTAAATGCAGACAGAAACCTGCCCTTTAATAATTAAAGCAGGCATTGAATGTAAATACATAATTATCTAGGAGGTGATTCATATATCTAAGTCGTAGTCATTTTAAAACAATCACAGAGGCTTTAACAAATCTATGAACACTTTTGTATGCAAAATATTATTAAAAGAGCTTGGAGAACTCATCTAAAGTGCATGAGAGTAATAGGGATTGATTAAACTGCTCCACAGGGATTTCCCCAAATTAAAAGCAGGCCTGCCTGATCGCTGCACACAGCAGAGTTTAATCTCTCTGTAGAGTCTTTGTAAACTGCCTCCAGTTTCATCACTACACGAAAACTAAATGATAATAAGTGAAGAAGACTTCTGGATGTCGCTCGTTTAATATCAGTATGGAGTGTCTCTACTTTAAAGAGTCCTCTCCTGCTGATGTTCAGGTGTATATCAGTATGTAGTGTCTCTACTTTAAAGAGTCCTCTCCTGCTGATGTTCAGGTGTATATCAGTACGTAGTGTCTCTACTTTAAAGAGTCCTCTCCTGCTGATGTTCAGGTGTATCTCAGTATGTAGTGTCTCTACTTTAAAGAGTCCTCTCCTGCTGATGTTCAGGTGTAGATCAGTATGTAGTGTCTCTACTTTAAAGAGTCCTCTCCTGCTGATGTTCAGGTGTATATCAGTATGTAGTGTATCTACTTTAAAGAGTCCTCTCCTGCTGATGTTCAGGTGTATATCAGTATGTAGTGTCTCTACTTTAAAGAGTCCTCTCCTGCTGATGTTCAGGTGTATATCAGTATGTAGTGTCTCTACTTTAAAGAGTCCTCTCCTGCTGATGTTCAGGAATATATCAGTATGTAGTGACTCTACTTTAAAGAGTCCTCTCCTGCTGATGTTCAGGTGTATATCAGTATGTAGTGTATCTACTTTAAAGAGTCCTCTCCTGCTGATGTTCAGGTGTATATCAGTATGTAGTGTCTCTACTTTAAAGAGTCCTCTCCTGCTGATGTTCAGGAATATATCAGTATGTAGTGACTCTACTTTAAAGAGTCCTCTCCTGCTGATGTCCAGGTGTATCAGTATGTCCATGTAGTGTCTCTACTTTAAAGAGTCCTCTCCTGCTGATGTTCAGGTGTATATCAGTATGTAGTGTCTCTACTTTAAAGAGTCCTCTCCTGCTGATGTTCAGGTGTATATCAGTATGTAGTGTCTATACTTTAAAGAGTCCTCTCCTGCTGATGTCCAGGTGTATCAGTATGTCCATGTAGTGTCTCTACTTTAAAGAGTCCTCTCCTGCTGATGTTCAGGTGTATATCAGTATGTAGTGTCTCTACTTTAAAGAGTCCTCTCCTGCTGATGTTCAGGAATATATCAGTATGTAGTGACTCTACTTTAAAGAGTCCTCTCCTGCTGATGTCCAGGTGTATCAGTATGTCCATGTAGTGTCTCTACTTTAAAGAGTCCTCTCCTGCTGATGTCCAGGTGTATATCAGTATGTAGTGTCTCTACTTTAAAGAGTCCTCTCCTGCTGATGTTCAGGTGTATATCAGTATGTAGTGTCTCTACTTTAAACTGAGGGTGCAATGCATGCCTTTGCACCACCGTAGAACCGGGCCTGGCTCAGTACTTTAACTTCCTGTGTTTAGGGATCAATAAAGTATTTTTTATTGATGTTTACATTTCTTAATATGATTTGAACAGAACTGCGTTGCCAGGCAACAGCACGGTCAGCTGCTGTCAATCACTCCTTATCTGGAATGGAACTTTCAGCCTGATGACCTCATCGCTGGCTTTGGTCTCTGAGATGGAATGTTCAGACGGATGACCTCATCGTGACCTCACAGGCTTTGGTCTCAGAGTTTGCAGAGTCTGCAGAGTCTACAGGTATCTCTGAGAGACAGGTCGTCACAGCTTGAGCAGCAGAAACAGGGTTTGTGGTCAGCGAACATTAGGATACTTGCACGTATAGTTTCGTCAGGTCATCTTCACAGGTGAACAACACTTAGTCAATTCAGACCTTAAAGTCCAATAAGTACATTTAGCCCTGGTTAGCTAAACAGCAGCTCATTCATAGAGATGGAGGACAACAGAGAGCAGCTGACGGTCAGTTATTCAGATGTTCCATCAGAGGTTCCTCTGAAGAAAGATCTGTCTTCAGTGAAACCAAAGGGCTGCAAAGTGCATGAGTTTATGATCCAGCTTCTGAAGAAACGGGTTCAGGACGGGAAGCTGGAACTGGAGAGGAGTTTAAGAAGAAAGAAGGAGGAGAAGATGCAGGACCAGGCCTCTCAGACGGAGGAGGAAGACCTGAAGGAGGAGAAGGAGAAGATGCAGGAGCAGGCCTCTCAGACGGAGGAGGAAGACCTGAAGGAGGAGAAGGAGAAGATGCAGGAGCAGGCCTCTCAAACGGAGGAGGAAGACCTGAAGGAGCAGAAGAGAGTCTTAACCAATGAGGAGCAGAACAATAAATATTTAAAGCTCCTCAAGTGGTGCCAAAAGACCAAAAGAGAGATAGATGCTTTGCTAGAGGAGAACCAGTACCTCACAGAACCTAAAGAACCTTGTGAGGAAGTAAATGATGGAGAGATAGATGCTTTGCTGATGGAGAACCAGGATCTCACAGAAACTAAAGAACCTTGTGAGGAAGTAAAGGATGGAGAGATGGATGCTTTGCTAAAGGAGAACCAGGATCTCACAGAACCTAAAGAACCTTGTGAGGAAGTAAAGGATGGAGAGATAGATACTTTGCTAAAGGAGAACCAGGATCTCATGGAACCTAAAGAACCTTGTGAGGAAGTAAAGGATGGAAAGGGAGACACTTTGCTAAAGGAGAACCTGGATCTCATGGAACCTAAAGAACCTTGTGAGGAAGTAAAGGATGGAGAGATATATGCTTTGCTAGAGGAGAACCGGGATCTCACAGAACCTAAAGAACCGTGTGAGGAAGTAAAGGATGGAGAGATAGATACTTTGCTAAAGGAGAACCAGGATCTCATGGAACCTAAAGAACCTTGTGAGGAAGTAAAGGATGGAGAGGGAGACACTTTGCTAAAGGAGAACCTGGATCTCACAAAACCTAAAGAACCTTATGAGGAAGTAAAGGATGGAGAGATGGATGCTTTGCTAAAGGAGAACCAGTACCTCACAAAACCTAAAGAACCTTATGAGGAAGTAAAGGATGGAGAGATGGATGCTTTGCTAAAGGAGAACCTGGATCTCACAGAACCTAAAGAACCTTGTGAGGAAGTAAAGGATGGAGAGATAGATGCTTTGCTAAAGGAGAACCTGGATCTCACAGAACCTAAAGAACCTTGTGAGGAAGTAAAGGATGGAGAGATAGATGCTTTGCTAAAGGAGAACCAGGATCTCACAGAACCTTGTGAGGAAGTAAAGGATGGAGAGATAGATGCTTTGCTAAAGGAGAACCTGGATCTCACAGAACCTGAAGAACCTTGTGAGGAAGTAAAGGATGGAGAGATAGATGCTTTGCTAAAGGAGAACCAGGATCTCACAGAACCTGAAGAACCTTGTGAGGAAGTAAAGGATGGAGAGATAGATGCTTTGCTAAAGGAGAACCTGGATCTCACAGAACCTAAAGAACCTTGTGAGGAAGTAAAGGATGGAGAGATAGATGCTTTGCTAAAGGAGAACCAGGATCTCACAGAACCTGAAGAACCTTGTGAGGAAGTAAAGGATGGAGAGATAGATGCTTTGCTAAAGGAGAACCTGGATCTCACAGAACCTAAAGAACCTTGTGAGGAAGTAAAGGATGGAGAGATAGATGCTTTGCTAAAGGAGAACCAGGATCTCACAGAACCTGAAGAACCTTGTGAGGAAGTAAAGGATGGAGAGATAGATGCTTTGCTAAAGGAGAACCAGGATCCCACAGAACCTGAAGAACCTTGTGAGGAAGTAAAGGATGGAGAGATAGATGCTTTGCTAAAGGAGAACCAGGATCTCACAGAACCTAAAGAACCTTGTGAGGAAGTAAAGGATGGAGAGATAGATGCTTTGCTAAAGGAGAACCAGGATCCCACAGAACCTGAAGAACCTTGTGAGGAAGTAAAGGATGGAGAGATAGATGCTTTGCTAAAGGAGAACCAGGATCTCACAGAACCTAAAGAACCTTGTGAGGAAGTAAAGGATGGAGAGATAGATGCTTTGCTAAAGGAGAACCCTGATCTTAAAGAACAGAAGGAACCTTGTGAGGAAGTAAAGGTTTATATGGAGATTGAGCAGAACATCCTGAGAGTTGACTTTGAGAACCTGAACCTGAGATATGGAAATCTCCTCAAGACGCAGATGAAGGACGAAGCAGAGATGGACATCTTGAGAAAGGAGAACCAGGATCTGAGAGAACTGAAGGAACCGTGTGCTGACGACAAGGATGTGGAGATCGTCACTTTGTTGATGATCAACAGAAAGCTCCATGTGGAGAAAGAGGAGAAGGATCTGGAGATCGCCCGCATGCGAGAGGAGATCCGGACGCTGAAGCTACGATGTGGGGTGGAGGAGGGGGAGGAGGAGGAAGAGGAGGGGGCTGTGGAGGAAGAGGTGGGGGAGGAGGAGGCTGTGGAGGATGAGGCTGTGGAGGAAGAGGTGGGGGAGGAGGAGGCTGTGGAGGAAAAGGTGGGGGCTGTGGAGGAAAAGGTGGGGGCTGTGGAGGAGCAGGAGGACGAGGAGGAGCTGAGGGCTGTGCTGGTGTATTGTCTTGTCTATTTATGTATGTTGTTTCTACTTTTATTTTGTACAGGTTAAAGTCCAAGACCATTTGGGGCAGGGGGGAAAGGTGGGAGGCAGGGTGGAGAGGTGAGGGGGGAGGGAGGGAAAGAGAGGGAGGGAATGTGAATTCGTGTTTGTAAAGCGTTCCACTAATCCACTGTTTGCAATGAGAGTTCAAATGGTATTTATGTTTATTCTGAAAAGTATCGCAAAAATAATTATTAAATTTATTGGAAGTGTAATATATTTATTGTATATGTTTGTTCTTATGTGTGAT